>PVJX010004970.1:18444-89391 GCA_004027295.1 Dolichotis patagonum
CGGATCTCAGGAGACGCTCTTGCTTCTGGTTTCCCCGCCCTGGGGTGGCCACGGCTCCCCACACCACAGTCACTCTCCAGGGCGGCAGGCTGCTTACTGGTTGGCTCGGCCCCCTAAGTTCCAGCATGGCACGGATCTCAGGAGATGCTCTTGCTTCTGGTTTCCCCGCCCTGGGGTGGCCGTGGCTTGCCAGACCACAGTCACTCTGCAGGGCAGCAGGCTGCTTACTGGTTGGCTCGGCGCCCTAAGTTCCAGCATGGCACGGATCTCAGGAGATGCTCGGCAGTTGCATATTTAAAAGACAGGATTTTTTTTTGTCTTTTTAGACAGGGTCTTATTACGCAGTTCAGGCTGGCCTTGGACTCACTTGGTAGCCCAGGGTGGTCTCGAACTTGCAAACAATTCTCCTGGAATAACAGGAGTGCGCCACCACGCCCAACTGGGAATGAATTTATTGAGTAGTTACTATCTGCTTTATAGGTTGTATTTCATTTAATCCTCACAAAAATCCTGTAAGGCAGGTATACTTATCACCCTCATTGTACAAATGGGAATCTGAGGTGCAGGGAAATACTATCATTTTCCTCAGGACCAGGAAACTTTTTGGTTGTTTTGTTTTGTTTTTTTATTGACACAGGGTTTCACTATGCAGTTCAGGCTGGCCTCAAACTCACTTTGTAGCTGAGGCTGGTCTTGAATTCCCAGCAATCCTCTTGTCTCATCCTCCAAAATGATGGGATTACAAGCATGCACCACCACTCCTGGCATTGGACCAGGAAAGTTTAAAAACCTAACAAATGAGCTGGACACAGTGGTGCATGACTGCAATTTCAGCTATGCAAGAGGCTGAGGCAGTAGTATCACAAATTCAAGTCCAGCCCGAGCAATTTAGTAAGCCCCCTGTCTCAAAATAAAAGTTTTAAAAGGGCTGGAAGTCTAGCTCAGAAGTCGGGGGTCCAAGAGGCCAGGCATTGTGGTGCACACCTGTAATCCCAGCACTTGGGAGGCTGAGGCAAGAAGACTGCCACGAGTTCAAGGCCAGCCTGGGCTACCTAGTGAGTTTGAGGTCAGCCTGAACTGCATAGTGTCTCAAAAAAACAATAACAAAAAAAACCCCTAAAAACTCTTTGGGTTCAATCTTCAGTACGACCAAAGACAAAACAATAACAAAAACCATCACCAGGTATGGTATTATATTCAGGAGGCTGAGGTAAGAGCATCCAAGGCAGTGATCAGGGCAGCCAGAACTACATAGTGAGCCCTTGTCTCAAAAAGTAAAAAAATAAACACCCAACAAGTAACAGTCAAAATCACTCTGAAGGGAAACCAGGACTTGAATACATATCAGTATGACTCCATAGTTCATGGTGCTTGCCATGCCAAACTGCTCAAAGACAGCTCAAAGTGTTACACAGCTTTTCCTTAAACTGTGCTCAAATTGGCCACCTCTTACTTCGAAAACCCACACAATTCTTTCAGGAGTGTAGCAGCTAAAGGCAGGTCTCACCCTCCCCACACTCCCGCTTCTCCGTTGTTTGCCACGGATTTCCAGAGTCCCGTACCTTTGGAGGCATGGTGAATAAACGCTGTGGTTCCATCTTCCAACTGCACTGCTTGACCATCCTCCAGACGCAAACTGTCCCCTGCTCAAGAGTGATGTTTACATTTAGATCTCATGATTGCCACTCCAATTCACTCTGCACCCTCAGACTCAATAGCCTACAAGACAGCCTAGACTTGTTCTGTAATTTCAGACCACTGCTTTAGAAAGTGCTCAAAGGTTGGGTTGGGGATTTAGCTCAGTGGCATAAGCGCCTGCCTGGCAAGCACAAGGTCATGAGTTCAATCCCCAGTACCAAAAAAAAAAAAAAAAAAAAAAAAAAAAAAAAAAAAAAAAAAAAAAAAAAAAAAAAAAAGTGCTCAAAGGTAAAAAGAGTTAGAATACTTGTTTCAGGAATATACACAAGGGATGAGAGTTGGAACAAGATGAAAAAAAAGAGAAAAATGAATGATACACAGGATTTAGCTCAATAACAAATACATTCATTGAGGACTGCTGCCTATGGATCTTTAGAGAGCAGCAGAGGAACTTCTCTTCCACTATACCTGAGAGAAAGTCTTGTCTAAGTTCAAATGCTCTTTAGATCCTCTCGTGGCATCCCCTGTTCTCCCTCTTTAGAAGGAAGACTAGAAATTAAGATCAGGTAGAGGTAGTAAGAAAGAGTGGGTGGCAGCAAATGCTAAAGTCTAAGGATCAGGAGCATTTCCTGTGTTGTATCTTAAATACTTACTACTTTTAGGTATGGGTACGTGCTGAACATAAGCAGCGGAACCATCTTCTAGCTGAATGACCTGCCCATCAATGAGTTTTCCATCTGGAACAAATGATTCAAGCCAGTACATTAGTACAAAAAGACTTACAGCTTTATACAATTTCAAAATAGTATCAACTATAAAAACATATACTACTTAAGCTCATGTTTGTTCATCTTGATTCTTCCCTCAGAGTTCTGAGGCAATAACACATCCAGTGATCCTACAGAAAGCAGAAAATCCTCCCTCAGCCATCCTTCCTCCCCTCCAGTTTCAATCAGATGAATTTAAGAGGGACAGTGGCTCATCATGGCAAGCTACACAAGTCTATATACCTTTCAGAGCCATTTAGGATCAGTGACCCTGACCGTGGGAAAGTGGAACAGCTATGCCAGTGTATGTGACAGACACGTCAGTGCCCATGAAGCCTGCTGTCCCCATAACCCCTGGGGGCCACACAGACCAGTCTACCATGTGCTCAGGTTTCCATAAAAACAAGGAGTTTAGGGTGGTGTATGCCTGTAATCACAGCATTTCAGAGGCCAAGCAGGAGGATCCCACAAATTTGAGGCCAGCCTGAGCTACATAGTGAGTTCAAGCCAGCCTGAACTACAAACAAAAAACCCCCCAAACAAACAAACAAACCTCACCTCCTTCCTCCACCAAAAACAAAAAACAAATTTAGAATAGGGCTATCTCCAGGAGCAAAGTAAACACTAATTCAAAGATAATGATATTGAAGCAAAACCAAATGTTTTCACTTTTGTGTTTTATAATAACACTAAATAATTTAAAGTAAAAAGAACAAGAAAGGTCTTACTAGAAATAAGCCGGGAGCACATTCACACTCTTCTCCCTGACTAATTTTTTTTTCTTCCCTGAGACAGGGTCTCACTATGTAGTTCAGACTGGCCTTGAATTTGCTTATATAGTCCAGGCTGGCCTCAAACTCACTGTGATCCTCTTGCCTCAGCCTCTCAAGTGCTAAGATTACAGATGTGCACCACTACACCCATCTTCCCCAACTAATTTTGATACTCTTAACCTACAGAATCTTCCAAATCTCTCAAAGGGTATCTGCAAATTATCAAAACAAAATTGAAATAATTTAAAATAACCACGTGCAATACAGAATCTTTAAGAGAGATTGGAAAAGGAGGTACATTGTTAAGGGCTCCAACTCCAAGGCCAGAAATTGCTGGTATCCACTGACCAGCTGTGTGTGAGGCACGTACCTTTTGAATTGTGCTGTATATAAGCGGTGGTGCCGTCAGCGAGTGTCACCGCTTGCAAGCTCACGCCTTCCATATTTTCTAAATTGTCACCATCTATTATAAAACAAAGTCTCTTTAGATAACTGCAATATTGGGCCGGGGATTTAGCTCAGTGGCTTAAGCACCTGCCTGGCAAGCGTGAGGTCGTGAGTTCGATCCCCGGTACCAAAAAAAAAAAGATAACTGCAGTATGGGTATGCTGATTACCTTTTTCTTTTCTTTTTTAAACCCATTTTATTGTTACACTTTACACTAATTTTGTGAGTATGTCCTATCTTACTTTTCACATTTTTAATTTTAGTGACTTTTTTTTTCTTGGTACCAGGAATCAAACTCACAACCTCATGCCTGCCAGGCAGGTGCTGGGCTGCTGAGCTATATCCCTGGCCCTCTGATTACATTTTTAAAAGTAAACATTAGATAAAAGGCATAGTGCTTAACTCTTAGCATTTACAAAAAATACTTCCCTATCCTACTGTACCAAGAATTCATATCAAATTAGAAAAGCTCATAGGAAGGCTCATAGGTTTCTGGTACTGCTAACTAAATGAAGTACAGAGAAGTAAACAGTGTTTCAATTTTTTCCTTAAGATAAATGATATTTCCAAACCCATGAGAGACCCCTTCAGGGCCAGGGATATATCTCAATGGCACAATACCTGCCTGGCAAGCGTGAGGTCCCGAGTTCAAAATTCCCAGTACCAAAAAAAGATCCCTTCAAATGTGACTGCTTACCTGCCACTGTCACTGCCTCTGTGAGGCATAGGGTTACGTGCTGAGCCTCCATTCCTCCTCCGGGAAACTCTGTCATTCCCTGGGAATCTCGATTTATTTGAGCTAACAACATTTTCTACCTGGAAGAAAAACATAGGTAACTGAGAACAAAGAATGATGCACAGAAATAAAATCAACTAATAATATTTATGAACCATAAAAAAATTGCTAAGGGTGTAAATAGGTTTTTTCTCTTTCTTTTTTTTTTTTGGTACCAGGCATCAAACTCAGGACTTCATGCTTGCCAGGCAGATGATATACCACTGAGCTAAATTTCCAGCCCCTGGAAATAGTTTTTTGGTTTTTTTCTTTTCGAGACAGGGTCTCTGTTGGGCATGGTGGTGCATGCCTGTAATCTCAGCACTCAGGAGGCTGAGGCAGGGGGATCATTTTGAGTTGGAGACCAGCCTGGGCTACAAAGTGAGCTCAAGGCCAGCACAAACTGCATAGTAAGACCCTGGCTCAAAAAGACAAAATAAATAGACAGTAGCTTTTAAAAGGTGAAATTCCACATAAAATGCAGGATGGGTATTCAAACAAAAACAAAATAAAAATCTTTTGAACTTCAAGAAAGCAGCACTAACAAAATGGTTGAATTACAGACCGGTTTGCCAGGTATGCCCTAGTTGGTTCTCAGCAACACAAGGGAGTTTGCAGAATGGAAGCAACAGAAAGAAGAAGGAAGTTCTGACATATTCCAAACAATACTTTGGAAAGTGCTGTTAAAATTCCAAGTTCAAGTCCCACCAGGACAACTTAGAAAGGCTCTGGTTAAAGGGGGGGGGCAGGGAATGTAGCTCAGTGCTACAGCATCCCTGGCTTCAAATCTCAGTACTGCCAAAATGAAGTGCCACTGCCATCTCTAAATTACAATGCCAGTTGTATTTTACACCAAATGAACAATATACATGTTAATAATCTATAACTCAAATTGCTTATTTTGTCAAGGACAAGGAAAGCAAAACAATGCTAAACAACTATAAAGTTCCAGATGTGCAACTTTTAACATGTCTAACAAAGTAGACCTTGTCCTAAAAGAATGTTGAACAGGACAACACACACACACACACACACACACACACACATGCCTCTTGTCAGAAGTAATATGCAGGTCTCATATTTACAAAACAAAACACTTTTCAGACCCAATAACTGATCTGATCCTGTTAAGTGAAACAGCTCTGAAGGGCAGTACAATTCTTGGGATCTTTTTCAGGCATGGTGGTGCATACCTGTCACTGTAGCACTCTGGAGGCTGAGGCAGGAAGATCACTCTACCACAGAGCTATATCCTAAACCCTGACCCTGCAATTCCTGTCTTTCCTCCCAAAGGTTCTCAGGGATCTCTTCTGCAAAGAACAGCTCTGAGATGAGACAGATGGGCCCGACACTTCCCAAGAGGAACTTTTTATTTTTCTGTGGCTCAAGTACACTGCAGCCAGCATGGCTACACCAGGCCTCCCTGAGAGTTCCAGGAGATAGCTCTTTCTTCCACTCTTCCCCAGCCCTCAGTCAGGTCAGGGAGGGGCCCTCCACACCCCATAAGCATCCTACATCAGCAGCTGTCACAGATCCCTCGGGGTTAGTCAGTGTCTGGGGCTCGTTTGTGCTGCAGCATAAATTGAATAAAGGCTCCTCTAGGTAGCATATTCCTATTATAGCAGCTGTGTCTTGTTTATATAATCCAGGCTGGCCTTCAACTCTCAGTCCTCCTGCCTCAGGCTCCCAGGTGTTAGGATTACAGGGTGTGTGCCACCACATTCAGCTAGCATTTTTAAAAAAATTATATATTAAGCACATATTTGCCATTAAAATTTTTTAACTGATTGAGCTTGGTGGTAAAGGCCTGTAATCTCAGCATTCAGGAGGCTGAGGCAGGAGGATCACTGACTGCAAATCTGAAGCCAGCCAGGGCCACATTGTAAGTTTAAACCAGCGTGAACTAAATGGTGAGACCCTGTCTCAAAAAAAATTTTTTTTAATTAAAATGTTATTTTTTTTCAGAAGTAGAATAGATTATACCCTTTAACCTCCAGAATTAAGATTACTGGCTTAAAAAATATGAGCAGTTAAATGGTTATTATAATTTGTTGTCATCACTTTTTTTGGTTTTCCTGTGGTCTTTTGAACATACTAGCACCAGTGAGTGACATCCCCATCTCCTGCTGTCATTTTATTTGTTTAGGTACTGGGGATTGAACCCAAAGCCTCACTCTGCTCTAGCCTTGTTTGTTTGTTTGTTGTTTGTTTTTGCGACAGGGTCTTGCTATGTAGCCCAACTCAGCTTGGCAGCTTAGCAAAACCCTGTCCCAAAATTAAATTTTAAAATGGGCTACAAATATAGTTCAGTGCTAGAGTGCTTGCCTGGCATGTGTGAGGCCTGGGCTCAATTCCCAGTACCAAGATATATACTTTAAATGTTTTACTTTAACTATGAAAATACCTATTCGTTTGCCGAACACTGACAAAAGGTCAAAGTCTTTTTTCTGAAAATTGGTCTGTAGAACTGTTCAATACCACCTTTTAAAAACAATCCCACGTACGACCTATTCTAGTTTGGGTTCTTTTAAAGTAGAGCAAAAACTTAAGACCCTTGTAAAAGAATCTCTGGATAGAATGCTTTCAGATTTAAAATTTTCTTTCCTCCAATATTTTATAATTGTACTGCTTACAGAACTAAATCTAGTTGCACAGTTTGACATTTAGGCTACTTTCCAATCTGGTCTGTAATTACTTACAACTTCATCAACCACTATTACCCATTAGATTCTTATCTTTACCATGGGCAACTAGTAAAAAAAATACACATATATGATTTTGTAAGTATGCTTATGTGTGTGGTAGCGCACACCTGTAATCCCAGCGTTCAGACAGGCTGAGGCAAAAGGACCACATATTCAAGCACAGGCCAAGCAACTCAGAGACTTAGAGAACTGTTTTAAAATAAAACATAAAATTAAATTTAAAAAAGGTACAACAGCTGGTGATAATGGATCATTGTGAAGGCTGTAGGTTCCAACCCCAGTACCACAAAGGGAATGGCGGGGCGGGAGGGTTGATACTTGCCGAATATGGCTGTTGCACACAACAGTCTTACGGGACTTTGGATTCCTGAAGCCATGCAATAAATATCTAATGAGTTCATCAAAACTCATGTTACAGAGTGCTTTATAACCATCCTCCTTCATTATACCTGCATATATCCAGCCATGGTTGCCTTGATTTCCCAGAACACATCTATCTTTTACACATACATAGAGCTTGGTGACACCTCCTATCTATGACAGGGGTTGGTCAGTACTGGGGATGTAGCTCAGTGGTGGCAGATCATCTGCCTAGCATGTGCAACACCCCGGGTTTGATTCCTAGCACTGCAAAAGCAAATAAAATAGGCGATGTTTATCCCTACCCTCTTATTCTCTATTCTCTTTATCTCCTTCTTAGCTCTTATCTGAATTTATAATTGAAGACTTAAGTTTTATAGTATGAGGGATCCTTGTTTGTCGGTTTGCCCCTGAATTCTCAGTACCTATGAGAAGGCCTGGCATATGATACAAGCTTCTTAAATATTTGATGAACAATTACTGCCCTGAGGTAAGATTAAAGATTCTACTTTTTAATTCCAATTTCCGAGCCTCACTTTGTACAATATTCTGCTGTGTATATCAGATATAAACTACCATTACTTTAAGTTATCCTAATTTCTTATGACCATTATATCCACACTATATAAATATTTCATTTTCAATACAGGTCTGAGTATAATTTACTTTATAATTAAAGATGTGCATAAATGATACAATAAGACACGTGATATACCATTTTATGTACAGTACTCAAAATACTATTTTAGGGACCATGGATTTTTTTCCCCTGTACTGGAGTTTGAACCTAGAGCTTTTGCACTGAGTTATACCCCTAACCCTTTTGAGATGAGTCTTACTAAAATGCCCAAACCGGGCTCAGACTTTCTTAGTGGTGTAGCCTTCCACAGTGCTGTAGTCACAGGTGTGTGCCACTGTGCCCAGCTGATACCTTACACTTTAGATGTTAAAGAGAGAGGACTTGGTAGATTACAGAAAATCCTGCAGGGTACTGAAAAACTCAGTTGAGAGAATGAGTTTCTGCGCTAATCACAGGTTCATGTTTCAGTGTAATAGCTGGACAAGTTACTCTAACTTTATCTGACTAACTTGCAAAATAGGGATAACTCTAGTTACCTGTTTAGGTTTGTAATGAAGCTAAGTGCATGTTTATAGGCAAAACATTCGACAAGTAGCCAAATTCAGTGCATAGCCAGTGGTAGTTAAGTGCTGCATAAATGGGACTGGAAATTTATTTATTTATTTAGGTTTTTAGAAACAAGGTCCCACTGACCTTGAACTCATGATGTAGCCCAAGCTGGCCTCAAACTCAAGAGATCCTGCTCCCTTAGCCTGAGTGTTTGGATTACAAACCACCATATCCGGGCTAGACTGGTATTTTAAGAAATGCAGCTAGGAGCTAAATATTTATATGCATTAATGGGTAAGTATTTGCAGAGTACAGAGCTCCCACTGAGGCACAGTTTTAAAATGAGATTAGATTTATGAGACAGTATGGACAGAGTGTTCACTATTTTCAAAAAATATTTTAAATATTTTCAGTTTAAATCTGCCTTTAAAAACAAAACCACTTCAACTGACAATACAATACAATTTAAAATACGCCTGGTTTAGGCCCTTCCTTAAAATGCAATATAAAAGGAGGAATGTTACATGCAACTCAACTCTTTGAAGAGTAACTCCACCCTAGAACAAAGCCAGGAGCAAAGACTCAAAACTAGGTCAAACCTCAGATTTAAATACACTTCTCTACAAAATTCCCAAAAAAAAAAAAAAACATTAGATAAAACCTCAAAACTAAAGCCAAGTAAGGTGCTGCATCCCTGAATGCTCAGCATTCTGAAAGGCTTAGACAGACTCTCTAGTTGAGCTCAGCCTGCGCAATATAGTGATTTAACAAGACCCTGTCTTAAAAAGTAAAAAAGACTGAGGATGTAGCTCAGTATGAAGGTAAAAGATTCAACACCCCCTCAAAAAAAAAAAAAAAAACCCACGCCTGTAATCCCAGCACTACAGAGGCTGAGGCTGGAGGATCGCTGTGAGTTCAAGGCCAGCCTGGGCTAAAAAGTGAGTTCAAGGTCAGCCTTAACTGTGTAATGAAACCCTGCCTCAGAAAGAAAAAGAAAAAAAAAAAAAAAAAAGACAAGACTCACGAAGTTTTCCTCAAATGATTGTAAACTATATATATACTGCTAAATATGGAATAACAGCTGAAGTAATAGATTACTTTTCTCCAATGCAGCTAGGTCATTTTTCTACAAAGAATACAAATGAACCTTTACTTCCCAGACGTGGCCCAATGCTCAGCAAAGGGCCATCAGAGAAACAAATCAAATCCACAGACTGAGAAGTGGTGGCCAAGGTGTGGAGAAAGTAGAGCCCTTGTACCTTACTCGGAGGACTGTAGATGATATGGACACTTCAGAAACTAGTCTGACAGTTCTTTAAAAGGTTAAACAAGGGGCTGGGGATTTAGCTCAGCAGCATGAAGTGCCTGCCTTGCAAGTGCACGGTCGTGAGTTCGATCCCCCGTACTGATTAAAAATAAATAAATAAATAAAAGGTTAAACAAGTTGGTTGTGGTGGCCTACACCTGTAATACCAGCACTCAGGAGGCTGAGGGAAGAGGATCGCTGTGAGTGTGAAGCCAGCCAGGGTTATATAGTGAGTTTAATGTCAGCCTGAATTACATAATAAGACCTTGTCTCCAAAAACTAAATTAAATACATTTTTAAAAGGTTGAACACATCAGTATAATCCAGCAGTTTCACTCCTATGTATGTATACTCAAGAGAAATATAAAACTGGTATGCAAATTTCCATAAAAGCATGATGCAATACAGCCAAAACATGGAAACAACCTAAATATCCATCAACAGATGAATGGATAAAGTATGCTATGTCCATGTGATGTCATTTGGCAGTGGGAAGAAATTAAGTACTGACATAAGATGAATGAATCTGACAAGTAGTATGCTAAGCAAAAGTCTGTCTGTCTCTCACACACACACAGATCCTAATTACTTGAAATGTCCAGAAAGGCAAATCTATAGATGGGGGGGGGAAAGTAATTAGCAATGGGTAGTTTCTTTTTGAGGTAATGAATATGTCCTAAGACTAACTGATGTTATGCAAAAGTGGGGCTGATTTTACATAAAAGAAAAGTATAGCCAAGAGTGATAGTGCAAACCTGTAATCCCAGCACTCACGAGGCTGAGGCAGGAGGATCACTGTGAGCTGAGGCCAGTCTCGGTTACACAGTGAGATCTTGTCTCCAAAAAAACCCAAACAGAACAAAACCTTAAAAATTAAAAAATGTTAACAGCTCGGTGTGGTGGCACACACCTGTAATCCCAGCACTCGGCAGGCTGAGGCAGGAGGATCTTTGCGAGTCTGACACCAGTCTGGGCTACAAAGTGACTTCAAAGCCTGCCTAAACTGCTCGAGATCCTTTCTCAAAAAGCCAAAAAGAAAAAAAAAAACTAAAAAAATTAAATATAAACCCACAACTCTGATTAAAACTCTTCTAATTAAACACTTTAAAAGGGTTAACTATAAGGTCTGTGAAAAAAGCTGTTGTTTTTAAAAAACAGCGGGGAAATATTTGCAGGCAGCCAATTCATTCAAGTCTCTTAACTGTCAAAGTATGCCATAGTAAAACTACTTATTCGTTTTACTGGTGCTTTGAGAAGATCTCTTCATCACATTGTTTTACTAAACACCTAACAATGCATAAGGCAGCACATATTCTGCAAAAGTATTAAATACTACGCCGCTTCAAACTATAGCAAAACCCAAGTACCTACTGCATCTTCCAGACCAGTTGTAATCTACAATTTCGCACTACATTCCCATGACTATGCCAGCTGATTTGCACACTTCGTAAACAAAGGCGGAAGCTGATTTTTAAACAATGGGCTGGCAATGATACTCTTTACTATTTTATTTAAAATTTCGTTACAACGTGGGGGGGCATGTTATAAAAGAAAGGAAAGGAAGAAAGTTGGCTCTATTTCACAATAAAACATTGCAAGGAACTGTAACGATTTGTTCACGCTTGACCAAAACTGGGAAAAGAGGGCAATGATAAATTGTAACTTTTAAACATTCACTACTAGGCCTCAGCAACCTTTAAAAAAGAAAAAGGGATTCGAGGGAGACAAGCAATCTGTCTGCAATACGAGGAGGAAACCCCGGGTGTGATCTGCGAGGGAGGTCCCGAGTGGCCCTTGGCTAGTCCTGCAGCCCGCGCCCAGCGGGCCCCGGAGCGAGCCGAGGACCGGGCGTCTCAGCTCGAGCAGCTTCTCCGCGGCGCGTCCGGGAACGCGCTCCGCGCGCAGGTCAGGCCAGACACACTGCCAGGTTCCCGAGGGCTCCACCCTCCCCCTAGATCTCCCTCCCCTTGGCGGTCCCCTAAGGGGAACAGGCGGGGCGCGACGACGGTGTGTGGGGGGGTGCGTCCTCAGCGAGAAAGGCTCCGCCGCCCCAGAGTGGCGGCCGCGGGTTATTAATAAACTCCGCTTTGCCCAGGCGCGGCTACCGAAGCGGTCGTAGGATCGGCAAAGGCCTACGACCAAGGATGAGGAGCAGAAGCCAGAGCCCGGGCCCAAGCGGCCCCGCGCCGCCGCGCTGAGGGCGGCGGCCGGGCGGAGAATAATGCACACTGGGTAAAAACACATTTATATACGAACCTCCGAGAAAATTTTCCAACAATTCCTTCGTCCGACCACCATGCACCAGGACAGGAAACAGCCGCCCGGCCCCCAGGCCCAGCAACATGCATAGCGTGTTTGAAGCCCGCCCCCAGCCTCCATTGGGCTATATCCACGTCACTCACGCGACGCCTCTTGCTAGCCATTGGTCCAAATTTAGCCTCCGGTAATGGAACCGCCTTTCATCACGCCCCTCCTCGTGACGTCATATGATCCCGGCCGTCTAGCTCGTGCCTGAGTGGCTATCGCAAAGGGTGGACTCAAAGCTCCTGTGTATGACTGGTTGACGGAACTGCACATCCCTGATCGACACCCCCTCACTGACAAGTGAGTTATGCTGATTCTGGGGCTCCAGCAGGAGGCGCCATTTTGTATCGAGGGAGGGAGGCTGGTCCTTGTGATTACCCGGGAGGGAGCAGGGGTGACGGGCGCCATTTTCCCCACAGGGGCGAAGAGGCGGCCTTGGATCTCCCGGTGGGCTTCCCGGAGCGCATTCTGGATACGAACGGGCTTTGCCTAGCCATTGCTGAGCATTGTCCCATCGGGTTGGGAGAGTAAGGACAAGCAGGGCACAACGGGAGACCTACCCGCTCCCTCGGGGCTCTCTGTGCCGGCCGAGGCGCGTGGTCCTGTGCGAGGCCGCCGCTTTCCCGAAGGCTGCTGTGTGCCGAGCTCTGGCCTCCGAGCCAGCCTGCGCTTCTGTGGCTGGCGGGGACATCCGGGGCGGCCGGAGGGCCAGGCTTCCGCACCTGCTGCACCTCCGTGGGAGCTTGGCTCAGGGCGGCGGTGGCCTCGGACTCCACTGGGACACTGCGGATGCTTTGCTGCATTCGTGGACGTCTCGGCTTAGTTGAAGTCGACTGAAGGGTGTCACTGCGTTCTTTTGTACGTTTTTTACCTTTTCTATGTGTCGAGGACTAGAAGAGTCAAAGGGGTGGGAAAGGCAGAGTAGGGCCCCCTGAATCTGTTAAGAATGGGGACATCTTAGTTACGACCTGTATGGAAATGTTGCTTGTAGGGCTCACCCCAGATCTCTCCTGAATCACTGAAAACAGTCATTCAAGGAGATGTTCAGTAAATACCCATTTACTTCAGCAACGAGGCCACCGAGCAGGAAAGACAGCGTGTGGGCAGTTTCACTGTGGTAACCGTGGCGGATTCGAGTTACTGCAGGAATGAGGACGCTCGCTGGCTCTAGCACATTTGGGGCCTACTCAGCAAAATCCGAGAATCGGAGGATGTTTGATTTCGTTTCTTGCTTTTCAGATGATTATGAAATGGATAGAAGGAGAAATTAAAAAGATGTTAAAGATAGCCCTTAAGGCTAGGGGTATAGCTCAGCTGCACAGGCTCCTGCCTGGTAAGCACTAAGTCATGAGTTGAACTCCTGGTACAAAAGAAAAGAGAAAAAGAAAGCCCTTAACCAGGCATGATGCATTCTTGTAATCTCAGCATTATACTGGGGCAGGAGGATCGTAAGTTAGGGGCCAGTCTGGGCAGTTCAGCGACTTAGCCCATGTCTCGCATTAAAAACAACAAACCTAAAAAAAGATCTCATTTAGTCAGGCACCCAGCACAGCTTTCACATGGAAAGTAAGATACTGTCAGTATTCCAGTTGTTAGAGTATAATTAGAAAATACTGTTTTGTCTAGAGTTTGATTCCTGGTACAAAAAAAAGAAAATACTGTTATTAAATAAAACAGTACTGAGGGTTGAACCAGGGTCTTGGCACTAAGCTGGATTCCCTGGGCCCTGCCCTCCCGCCCTCCTCGTTTTTTAAATTTTGAGACCCGGTCTTCCTAGATAACCTGGGCTGGATTCAAATTGGGTTTTTCTGCCTCAGCCTCCCAGAGTACTTGGCATATGTGTAGGTACCTAGCTGCTTTTAGGAGTATATACTTTGTAGAAATGCTCTGTGGTTAGATTACTTAAAATGTTTTCAAATCTTGACCCTAGACTTCAGTTATGTGTTAATAGAACTTGAGGCATAATTCTTTACCTAGTGGTTTTTTTAGTGGCCAGGTGCATGATTTCTTTCATTTCAAGCTGATTTATAGTACATCCAGTATGAAAGTAATTTTTCTAACTCTAGCCTTGTATCACATTAACCTCATGTGTCCTATCTTTGAAAATACTGCCCAACTTGTGTCAAAAGAACAAATTCCCAGGTTTACTAGTTGTGGTTAATGTGTGTGAGTGGCATACTGTGAGGAAAACAGACGCTTCATGTATATTTAGTAAATCTCTAAAACCTTTAAAGAGCCCATGTGTCTCTTGTATCTCCAATACTGGGCAAGTGAGCCAGGACCTGGCATATTCTAGGCAAGTACTCTACCACCTAGCTATACCCTGATACCCCCAGGTGTCTCTGAGTGTGGTTGCCTCCACAAGATTCTTTCATTTTTGGCTTCTGATTACATTTCCTTAAATGCAAAGTGGAGCATTGCAGACAAAAGGAAAACAATATTTTGTCAGTATATATAGTTGCACAGTGCATAGACCAGGAATGAAATCACTATTCTTAAGTTTATTTTTGTAGAGACAGGTTCTGGCTATGCAGTTCAGGTTGTTCTTGAACTCACAGTGATCCAAGTGCTGGGATTATAGACACCATCACATGCATCAGAAACATTTTGAGATGGTGAGAATACAGATAAGTTTCTTTGTTTGTTTGCTTGCTTTAAGAGATTAAGCTCATGTCCCCCAGTAGGGAACATGATTGATAATATTTAATTTAAAAAGATGTTTTAAAGCCAGGTGGTTTTGGTGATGTACTGCAATCTCAGCAGTCTGAGAGGCTGGCCAGTTCAAGCCCAGCTTATTTATCAATTTAGTGATACCCTGTCTTAAAAAAAAAAAAAAAAAAAAAAAAAAAAAAAACTATGGATGGGGATATAGAACCTCCATGTGAAAGCCCTGGGCTGAATCCCTGGTACCACAAAAAATTTTACAAACTTAAGTGTTGGACATGGTCATGCATTCCTATAAATCCCATCTACTCTGAAGGCTGAGACAGGAAAGTCACAAGTTGGAGGCCACCCCGTGCAATTTAACAAAGAATAAAAAGATTCTGATACAGCTCAGTGGTAGAGTTCCTTTACTTTTAGTCCCTAGTATGGTCAAAGAAAAGTTGGGTGTGATACCACATAGCTGTTATTTCAGCATCTGAAAGGCTGAGGCAGGAGGATCCTCACAAGTTGGAAGCCCACCTGAACTACATAGTGAGGCCTTGTCTCAAGAAAAAAGCCTTTCTGTGGGTAATGACTTCCCCATGAGAACATGCCTCTCACAAAATACCTGTGCCCCTTTCCAGAAAAGGAGAATAGCAAATGGGAAGAAGCATCTGGTGCAGAGCACCATGGTCTTTAGCCTTGCATGAGGAGTACTTGTGTGTGTTGGCTGCTCCACAGCATTCTGTTGACAGAAGGAAAAGTTGGGCTTAACAAGGAATGTTCCTTCAGGAGGAAGCAGCACCAGTAGGAACCTGAAGCAAAAATGAGTGAGAAGTCATCCTAATTAATAAACACAATTTGGATTCAAACAAACAACCCTAAGTGCTACAAGATTTTTGGAGAAAAGTGCTTGACTGTCTTGAACATGCATTACATCATGTTACAGAGTTGAAATATTTCCAGAAAAAGCATTTTAAAGTTTTTGCCCTTTTCTAATAGGTAGTATGTCTGATAGGTAATGATATTTGGAAAGCAAATTAACAGTAAAACAAAATACAGTATTGAGAATATGAACTTAATTCCTACCACTAAGGTGGAAACAATTGCGTGTGATTAAAATTGTTCTTAATTTGTATTAAATGGATAACAAACATTTCAGTTTTTTGGTTTTTTGTTTATTTGTTTTTGTGTTTTGGTACCAGGGGTCAAACTCACAACCTTGCACTTGCCAGGCAGGTACTTACGCCACTGAGCTTAATTCTCAACCCAGGATAACAAACATTTTATGTGACCCAAACAAATTGAAACTTTTAAGTAAACTTCGGAGAAAGGGTCTCACATAGTCCAGACTGACCTCAGACTCACTGCATTACCCAGGCTGGCTTTGAACCTCCAATGATTGTCCTGTTGAGCCTTTCAAATGGTGGGATTACAAATGTGTGCCACTATCCCAGCACAAAACAAGTTTTTAAAAAATAAATAATAAAAAAACAATTCATGTATCATAAAATTCACCTTTGGGGCCAGGGATTTAGTTAAGTGGCATAAGTGCCTGCCTTGCAAGTGTGTGATTGTGAGTTTGATCCCCGGCACTACCAAAAAAAAAAAGATTAAAAAATAAAACTCACCTTTTACAAGTGTACACTTTAGCCTGGTGTGCTGGTGCATGCTTGTAATTCCAGCACTTGGACTGAGGTAGACAATCCCTATTAAGTGTCTCAAAAAACAAAAATAAAGTGATCAATGATCTTTGACAAACCAGTACAATTACTACCACTGTCTAATCCAAGACATTTTTTATCACCTCCAAAAGAAAACCCATTCCCATTAGTAGTCACTCATTTCCTGGCAGTTGCAGGTCTACTTTCTGTCTATTTACCTATCTGGCATTTCATATTAATGATATTTTTTTATACTAATACAAAGTTACAAATTTTATTCTTAAATTTTCTTCAATTCTTAAAGCCATTGTTCCCTTTTCCCTATTAATAGAATTTTGATGTCTGGCTTCTCTGAACATCATTTTTCTGGAAACTTTTTTTTGAGAGCATTTTTCAAGGCTCATTCACATAGGCCATTAACTTCCTTTTTTGCAGTGCTGGAGATTGAACCCAGAGGTGCTCTACTACTTTACATCACTAGCCCTTTTTAAAACATTTTGAGCCAGGCATGGTGGCGCACAGTTGTAATCCTGGTACTCAGGAGATAGGCAGGGGGATCACGAATTTGAGGCCAGCCAGGCCTACAAAGTGAGTTCAAGGCCAGCTAAACTGCATAGTGAAATCCTGTCTCAAACCTTTCTTTTTTTTTTGAGATATGGTCTCAAGTTGCCCAGGCTGGCCTTGAATTTTTTTGGGGGGGGGGGTCTTTTTGAGACAGGGTCTCACTATGCAGTTCAGGCTAACTTTGAGCTCAGTTTGTATCCTAGAGTGATCTCGAATTTGCAGTGATCCATCCTGCCTCAGCCTCAGAGTGCTGGGATTATAGGCGTGTGCCACCAGGCCTGGCTGTTTTAATTTTTTTTTTTTTTTAATCTGTACTGGGGATTGAACTCACTACCACACTTGCAAGGCAGGCACTTACGCTGCTGAACTAAATCCCCAACCCCATGGCCTTTAGTTTTTGATCTTCCTACTTCACCCTATCAAATAGTTGGATTGCAGGTGACATAGCTCTGCCAGTTCATTAGCTGTAAGCTAAAAATTTTGATTGTATGAATATAGCACATTTTTTTCACTTGTTTTATCAATTTGAAACCTGAACGTAGAAAAACAATAGGCAGTGTCTTAGTTACTTCTGTCATTGCTGAGGCAAAGTACCTGATACCCAAAGTTAAAGGACAAAAGGTTAATTTAGTTCATAGGTTTTTTTTTGTTTTTTTGTGTGTTTTTTTTTTGATACTGGCATCAAACTCTGGACCTTGCACTTGCCAGGCAGGTGCTTATGCTGTTGAGCTAAATCCCCAGCCCCTAGCTCATAGTTTGTAGAGGTTTCAGTTCATCATTGGCTGAGTCCAGGCAGGGATATTTCAGCAGAAAGAGATTGCAGAGAAGAAACAATTCATAGCAGGCAGAAGACAGCACAAGCAACGCACAAGAGGAAGACAAGCCTCTTTCTGTTCCTTATATTGTATTCAGTCTACCGGGATTAAGGCAGTGCCAATAGAGTTGGGACTGATTCAGTAGTCACCCAGCCTTGATCCTAGCACCCTTAATCCTAAGCATTGCACTAAGAATCAGTCACACACACTAGATTCAGCCACTTCTGAAAAAGCCCCACCTATGACTGCATGAGACTTTGGTGGGACTTGCTGGTCTCTGAGATGCCTGTCTCTTCAACCACGAATGTCTTGGTGGGCTTGGCTTTCTAAGTTTTGGTCAGGTTATTTATTGTAGAAACTGATACTGGATCCATTCTGATACACACCATAGTCATCAGTTCCTAAGAGAAAAACTCTTGTCCCTCTTTGCCCCTCCCTACTGGAGACTGGATTGAGGGATGTGCTTGTGAGGGCCTTTTATGACTCTGAGCAGGGAGAGGTAGAGGAGAGAGCAACAGAAGGTATAAAGGGGATACCTTTTCTTCTCCACCTGTCTTACAGATGGAGAATACTGAGTCTCAGGCTTTTCCAGTTATTTCCCCATAGGGCTACATCCTTACAAATTGGGAACTATAGCCAGGTGTGGTAGTATATGTCTGTAGTCCCAGCACTTCAGAGGCTGATGCAAGAGAAGCACCATGAGTTCAAGGCCAGCATGGGCTACATAGTTGGTTTAAGGCAGTCTGAACTACACAGTGAGACCCTGTCTCAAAAAAAAAAAAAAAAAAAAAAAATTGTTTGACACTCAGACCTTAAAGAGAAAGCACCTAATCTGTACCCACACATAGTGTGGCTATTACTTGGGTAATAAAGAAGAATGGCTGATGGAGGGGAATATAAATTATATTATGGTCCTTCAACTGGACTTATTTTGCAAAATGCAGGTAAATGGTCCCAAGTGCCTATGTGCAGGCAATCCTGACCCATGCAGGTCAAGTAACAGTCAACCCTGCTGACAACTCTTACCACTACAGCCCCAGGGGAGCCCTGCCGCCAAATCTGAAGAGCCCTTCTGTCCTTGTCCCTTCCCTTCCCAGGAGGAACTTCCTCAAGAGACCGCCTGTCTCCTCTGTCTTGGGCTCCCAGTACAGGAATGGGGGCAGGGACACCCCACTCTGCTTCCTTCCCACATGATAGGAGCATGGCCAGAAGGACCCCAGGCAGGCTCTGGTGCCTTTCCTTTTCCTCTGGGAGACATCTGACAGGTCAGGACAGGCCTGGCCAAGTTTTCAGAGGACCCTGATAGATATCTAGAAGTGTTCAGAGAACTGGCCTATAATTTTAACCTTGCGGAGGTAAATGATGCTCTGCTATTTTTTTGAAACAGGGTCTTCCTATGTAGCTCAGGCTGACTTGAAACTCACAGCAATCCTTTTCTCAGCCTCCAGAGTGCTTGGATTACAGGCAGGTACAATGCCTGGCCTGGCCTGTGGTGCTTCTTTTGTGCCTTCCCTGTCTTCAGAAAGAGGCATCTCTGAGAAAAGTACAGGCATTTGGGAGTGAATGATATACTGCCTTACAAGCAGCAGAAACTCATTCCTGGCTGAGGGCCCTAGGAGTTTGTCTGAGGGAGCCTATATGGGACCCTATGGACCAAAGGGGAGTGGGATTTTGGAGACAGACATTTCCTGGCCTGTATATTAGAGGACCTCTGAAGGACCTGTGTGAACTGCTAACTAGTGGTGGTGAATCTGTGGTTGGCTGTTTGTATCACTGCAAGCTCTAAAAGGTTTGCCATCACTTCTCTAAACTATTTCATTGTGTATATGGTAACCCAGAAAAAGCAAGAGTCCCTCAGCCTTCTTTGAGGGACTTAGTTCTTTGCTTAAACAGACTTGCTACCCAAAGGCTGGCCAGCCTTGCCTTCAGGCAGTTGCTGCTGTTGCCTTGCGCATTGCAGGGTTTGCCATGCTTACCGTAGGTGATGTACTCTCCTCATATCTCAGAGCTGCTGTCCTCCAGGAGAAGCCTTTGCCTCTCAGACAGCTGACCCTGGAGGGATCACTTGTCCTCCTCTCAACGCTGCTACCTTTTTCCCAGAAGAACAAGGGTAGTTAACTCATCATTGTACATAAGTGGTACTGGAAACATACTGCAAGGGGCAACTTGAAAGACCACCCATTAAAAAATCCAGACTGGACACTTCACAAACGAAAGCTCCTTTATAGAACAAGGTGTGCAAAGGGTAGCATGTGCAGTGGCATCCCCAACGGAAGTCACAGAGAGCTCACCCCTTTCCCTGGAAACAGGCACTTGGCTAGTAAAACTAGTTGCTGTCACCTGGCTCTCAAACAAAATGGAGGAAAGAGGACTAACACATGCACAGACTCAAAGTATGCCTTTCTGGCCTTCATGCCCATGCTGCCAACTGGGAAAAAAAATGAAATTTTCTCACAGTAACAGAATCCTAAGTGTGGTAGTCCTACCTAGAGTAGAAGGAGAGAGGGAGGGGAAGAGAGTAAGAGAAAGTATCCATTGTAAAGGGCACCAAAAGGTAGCTGATGAAATAGAAGGTCCCAGGCATGGTGGCACATGTCTGCAATCAGCATTTGGGAGGCTGAGGCAGGAGGATTACAGCAAGTTCAAGGCCATCCTTCACTACATAGTGAGTTCAAGACCAGGCTGAACTACACACTGAGATCCTGCCTTAAAAAAAAAATAGCAGAAGCTAATAGGATGGTGGACATGGCAACTGGAACAGCAGCATGTAAGCCCTTCCTGGAGGCCACTTTAAGTCCCTTGCTTTGAAAACACTCCCTACAAGAGACTAAGCCATAATACTCTCAGAGGTTGTGCCCAATGGGCTGCACTTACCTTGCCCAGTTCAAAACCAAACAAACAAAAAACCAAAAAAGGAAAACTCCTTCTGACAGCTAGCTAGTGAAAGGTCCTGAAGGCCCTTCACCAATCCTCCCAGAATGACAATGCCCATCCCTCCAGGCTAGTTTACTCGAGGAATCTCAGAAGACCTAGATATACAGTATCACCTACATTGTGCCTGGAGGCCCGTCTTCAAGAGAAGTAGAGGACCAGTGAGATTTCAGAAACTATCTCTGCAAAGTAACACAGGAAACTGGGCGTCCCCGGACCGCCCTCTTACCAACTTCCCTGCTTAGAACAAGCAACTCCCTCACAATGTTTGAGCCTCGCCCATGTGAGGTGCTATGCGAGGAGGCACTTACTAATGACTTCTTATCGAGAACTAATTGCCCATATGAAACCTCTCTGTTCCACTATCCAGAGGGCCCTCCAAAAGAGCATAGAGGCCCAACTCAGAGAGAACCACACTCTCTATTTAAACTGGAGGACCTGGTCTTAGTAATTCTTTTCACCCCTTCAGCAGCTAAGGTCTCCAGACACCATTCCTGGATCCACCAGTTTCTAAAACCATGGTCAGTGAACCAGAAACAGTCTCACTGGAAGGGCCAGCAAGAGGAGCACTGCTTGTGAGACATTCCTGCAAACTGGTAAAAAACTTAAAAAATTTCTCTTTAAGAAAACACCATCTTCTTCTCTGAAAGATAAATAATGATCAATAGAAGCCCTGACTTCACCCCTAGTCTGGTTAAAAATGTCCTGCTAGGAATCATTCTGATTTTTCTCCAGTATCTCTTAACTTGTCAGCTCCCAGAGGGTGGAGTCAAATGAAGGAGCTACTTATGCTATGCCTAGTTCACATACCTAAGAGGACAGTACTACTTATATCTAGATGAGAGAAAGCTAATTCTCCTATAAACAAAACAGACATAGTAAAGACAGCAGCAGGATCCCTTTCAGGCCCTCACAGGGCCTGGGTCCAACTGCTCCAAGTATGGACCTTGTGCTTGCCAGACAGGCAAGCTATACAGAGCTATATCCCCAGCCCCATACTCCTAATTTTACCCTTTGTGTTCTCAACTCTACAGCAGCAAAAAGCTGTTTGCTATGCCTTTCCCCTATTGCCACGGCCCACTGTGCGGTCCCTACACCACCCTGGTCCCAGGTGAAAGCACCCATCACCCACACAGTCACACTCCTTTCTTAAAAGACAGTGCCCAGGGTACAGGACTTTGCTATACAGCTCACCTCATGGCTTAATAGCTTTGAGCCTTTTGGCACCTCCACTACAGGACCCTGCTTTCATCCCCAACATCCAGACCCCTTGAAACCTTCACATAAATGCCTCCCAAACACCCACACATTTTCCCAAGCCCATAGGACTCAGAATCTTCAGTATAACTTTAGTCTCACCATTTACAGACAGACTGATAAGATGAACAACCTCAAGACCACTGGGTCACAGGACCCAAATACATAAGAGGAAACTTGAAGCCAGTTCCAGCCCAACATTCAGTTGTGTGAATAGGTGAATTCACTATGCATACCAAGCCGGCCTCAAATTCAGTGATCCTCCTGCTTCAGCTTCCAGAGTCCTGGGATTACAGGTGCACACCACCACCCATTTTTTTGAGACAGGGTCTGTGTTCAGGCTGGCCTCAAACTTGCAGCAATCCTCATGTGTCAGCCTCTAAGTGCTGGGGTTACAGGCATGTGCCACCATGCCTGGCCTGCCTCTGATGCCTTAAGTCCTGACCACCAATATTGCTTAGAGGGCATTAAATAGGTCAGGAACTGAGATTCAGAGCTACCCAAATAACTTTCTAGGATTTAGGTCTCATTTATGACTACCTTCATATTTATGGGAGAAAAATTTGACCAGAATCCTCAAACACAGACAAAAAAAAAAGTTTGTTTTCCGAGGAAATCTCTTCAGGTAATGTAGGGCCCCAAATAACATTAGAATTTTATTCTTTTTTTTTTTTTTTTTTAGGTACCAGGGATTGAACTCACGATCTCATGCTTGCCAGGCAGGCACTTATGCCACTGAGCTAAATCCTCAGCCCTAGAATTTTATTCTATAAGGACCATGAGCTACACCTCAAGATCAAAGCTAGTTATAGCTCAAGTTAAGAAGTGTAAACCTGGGCTGGGGATTTAGCTCAGTGGCTTAAGCGCCTGCTTTGCAAGCAGGCAGTCATGAGTTCAATCCCCAGTACCAAAAAAAAAAAAAAAGTAAACCTATTAAAATCAGGGCAATGACATTAGTAACTAAATACCAGTTGGATGGACACTAGGTGGAAATGTAGTGACATAATGGGAGTAGAAAACTATTCTTTAAAGATTGTGCTAGACTGGCCCTGAAGCAAGGCCAGCAGATTGCTGTAGCTGCTGGTTTCAAACAGGAGCCTAAAGAGAATTCTTTCTGTGGTCTGTTGGCCATTTCAGAACTTTGGAAATGGAATGGTCAATTCATCAGAAAGATATAGCAGGTGAGTATGGCGGACTTTAGGGGGCCTGCAGGGGAGAGACCCTGGCACATTGGGACCTGCACAGTGCAGCTGACTTGGGGTGCTGGGAGAACAAGGAAATCCCCACCTCTCTGGGGGCAGCTGAGAGTGTGGCAGACTTTCGGCAGCCCAGAGGAGAGAGACGCTGGTGCATCGGGACCTGCACCGTGCGGTTGACTTGGGGTGCCGGGAGAACAAGGAACTCTTCCCATCTCTGGGGGGTGACTGTGATCCTGCCTGCGTGTGGGCTGAGAATCAGACATCTCATGTCGTCCTGTCCCCCCTCCCCCTCCCCTCTGCCTAGCAAATGGGAGCCAGTGAACTACACATCTTGTCAAAAGATTGGCTATGTTATTTAGTTCTGCTCTTCATATGCAAAGATAAGGACAACCATTTGGAAGAAAACAAGAGACAATATGACAGATAGTGAAGATCTCTGGTTGTCTAACTTTGAAATTTATGCTTTCTTATGTCCCGTTCTGTTCTGTTTTGTTGTGTTTAATTTTACTCCCTTTTAAAAAATAAAAAAATTATAAAAAAAGATTGTGCTAGAAACACAAGCAAATCAAATCAATTAACGGATCACTATACTCTGAATTTTTACTTGAGAGGGAAAATAAGAACAAGACAGGCAGGAGAGTGAGGAATAGTTCCATTTATGTCTAATTCACTTGCCAATCATACTACATCAATGATAGGAGCGACTCGTCTTGTTTTTGGCAGCATTCACTCATGTCTGCTCACTGACCAATGCCCACAATTTATCAAGGCTGATAGTTGGGCAGAAGCTCTGGTTTAAGTGGTAATGCCTCACACCAACCTCCCCAAAGCACCTGGGTGGTATTTTTCAAAGTTGATCCTGTGGTGATGCATGCCTCTAGCATTACCCTGGCTTCCAGTGCTTCGAGTGCTTGCCATTGCAGCCATGGCTGTGGCTCAGATGGCCCGTTTCCAGGTCATCCTTAGACTGCATGGTATATCAGTGACCGTGACGAATGACTTCTTTTCCAATCTTGATTCCCTTTTGTTTTAGTCTGATTATCTTGGATAGAACTTTATATGCGATGTTGAATAGTAGCAGTAGAAAGTTTTCTGTTCTTGAAGTGTGGTGAAAAGTACTCTTTTTTTTTGTTTCAGAGGCTTTTTTTTTTTTGGTACCAGTAATCAAACTCACAACCTTATGCTTGCCAGGCAGGCACCCAAGCCGCTGAGCTAGATCTTGGGCCCTCCTTTTTTGTTTCAAAGATATACTTTTAAAGCTCTTACCATTTCTAAATTGGGAATGTACTTATACCAGTGACATACCAAGTTTGTTTAGTTATTTATTTATATAGAGATGGGATCGTGCTATGTAATTCAGGCTGGTCTCACAGTACTCCTCCTGCCTCAGCCTCTGGGAATGTTAGGATTACAGGAGTACAGCACCACACCCAGCAAGTTTAAGTAACAAATACCAGTGCACACAAGGAAGCACAACCTGTTAACTGCATAAAGGTGAATTACTATTTGTGCTTTAAAAATGTGGAAGGGATAACAACCCCTCACACAGTGAAATTATTTATTTGCTCCATCAGGCTAAAATGATTCCTACTGCTAATTTTGGTCTTTGAATCTCCACATCAACTTAAAGCTTTAATTATGTTTGACTGTCTTCTCCAGCTTGCTGATCTTTTCAAAGGTACCTTTTACCTATCCTCCAGCAGAAATTATACTACTATCACCAAGAGCATTTTAAGCAAATTTTCTTTTATTTTTATTTTTTTAAGCAAATTTTCTTTACAATGAGCCAAAGTATAAAATACTATTGCAAAGGTGATAGCCTAAGGATAAAAGCTGGAATTCAGTGAAGACACTGATAAATGGTCAGATAATTCTGCCAAGAATTTCAAATTATATGTAAGTTTAAAAAACAGTCAATGCTTCCAAGTGCTATCCAATAGGACAAACTGCACTAAAGTTTTCTAACAGTGTGTGAGAAGCTTCAACTATGGTTTTCCTCAAAGCATTCTAACAGATCGGAACATGAAGGCAGTGCTAAATTTGTTGCACCTTGTGATTGCAACAGTTTGTCACTGAGTTGCACAACTCTATAGCTTAAAACTTGCAGTGTTTTAAATCCACTTATGTCAAACATTGAAATTTTTTTTATGAAATTCATGTTATGTAGAAAAACTTAAGGAACAAGAATTTTAAGAGTGAAATTTTTATTGTGCTGCATTGTTTATGGCATCCCCAAAATGGAACACTAGGCATAAATGGGTCAAGAAGTGCCATCATAGCTGGGTGTGATAGTGCATGCCTATAATCTCAGCACTTGGATTGTTTCACGTTAGAGACCAGCCTAAACTGGCTTAAAAAAAAAAAAAGGCAAGCCACCATGAGCAACTATATTGGGTCTGTGGTTATGATCTTAAGATTTCTGAATGGAAATCACCCAATTCTCAAGTGAAAAACTCATCAATCCTTTTGTTCTTTTTGGTAGTGGTAGTACTAGGTTTGCACCCAAGTCCTCAACATTTGCCATGCCAGCAATTTACTAGTGAGCTACACCCTCCTGCCTACATTTTTTTACATCAGTGAATTGTGTGAACCAAGTTTGTGCCTAGGAACACTATGGAGAACTGGTTTTTTTATTTGGTACCAGGGATCGAACTCATGACCTCGCGCTTGCCAGGCAGGCACTTAAGCCACTGAGCTAAATCTCCGGCCCCATTATGGAGAACTGTGAAGATTATAAGGGCTTATTTGTAATGTGTGTAAAACACAGCCCCCATCATGATATTCTTCAGTGTCATATATCACTTCTGATGTGGCAATTTCTGTCAAATAAAAACACAGTATCTCATCCACCTTATTCACTTCATGTGGTACATAGTGTGACTTTTGGCTCTTCTCCAAAATCAAAATGACCATGAAAAGCAAAAGCTTTAAATCAATTCAGGACATTAAGGCAGCCATAAGAACGCAATGCTTAGGAGAAAAAATTTTCCATTCATTTTACAATCTTAGAATGCCTATTATACTTTAGTGTGCTCATACAAAGGACATATTTATCTAATTCTTAATGCCTTTTTTCTTCATGCTTGCTTCAGGGGACTGAACAGCAGCATATGCAGTTTGGCTACCCTTACTCTATCCTCTGGTGTCTTCCAGAGCTAAATATAGGAGCCACTATTCTCAATAAGGTACATCTAAAATAAGATTATGGGGTTGTAAAACCTGTGCAAAGGATATATGGGGAAAACAGAAAAACAGGAAGGCTAATTAGAAGAAAGCATTATAAATACTTCCGAAAAGTTTGTAAAAGCCTTGCCATTCCTATCTAGCAATTCTAACATGAACAGATTTAGGATCTGTAAGAAACTAATTGGATGGGCATGTGGCACATACTTGCAATCCCAGCTACTCTGGAGGCTAAGGCACAAAGAGGACATCATCAAGGCCAGCTTAGCCAATTGAGTAAGACTTTGTCTCAGGACTTAAAAAATAAGAGGGCTGAGGATAAAGCTCAGCACTCTTTGGGTTCAATCTTCAGTACTACAAAACCAAACAACTCCACAACCATAGTTTGTTATTAAATTTAAAGAAGCCACAGAAACTGAGCTACACAATAGAGACCACATTTCAACTCACTAAAAGGTCAATGTCCATGTTAAAATCTGCTGAATGGAGATTAGCTGGATTATTCCACACATGACACAATGAGACTTGTTCTTAAAGGCATGCCAATACATTTTAAACAACCTCAGCAAACGAGAATTTTCATCCTGTGCATGGGAATAACTAAAACCTTTATTAGATATGGTTTTTGAATAACAATGTGAAAATTGGAAATATCAATTCAAAGAGCAGTGAAGTCTGAAATTTAAAAAAGTAGACTATTATGGGACAAAAAAAGGAAGACAAGAATCTTACTATTCAATAGCTCCCCTCTGTACACAATGTTGCATATATACAACTACTCCATTTTATTGATTTTTATATTATAATGAAATTCCTTTAAGCAACCTAGGGTACACAGTTGGTATCCAGCATGGGTGTGGGGGTGGGGAGTAGAAACACTTGATTAACAGGTTTTTTTTTTTTACCCATACATTTTAGACAGTTTTTTCTTTTTGCTGAGATTTTAGTAATAAATTCATAAATTAGGAAATACTTTCATTCCTACAGTGTTAAAATAGAAAACTGAACACTGCCAACAATAGTGGCTTAATTATTGGTATACAAGAAAAACACAACACCAACACATTTTCTTAATTATGCATTTTAAATATCAATATGTGCATTTCATTTTTACAGTTATAAATTTTCTAATCTGTTTTAGACAACAGCATTAATAGTTTTGAATCAATTGAAATGTTGCTTTCAATTTGAAATAGTGTGAATACATGTGTATAAAAAATAACCCAATGTATGACTCATCTGATAGATGTTTAAAGATCAATAAAGGCTTATTTTTGAACATGCAGATAGGAAGAGAGGGAAGCAAGCCAACCTCTCTACACTGTCTTGCTGCTGGCTTGGTTTTGCAGTGGTATCAGTAGTGGTTTTGGGAAGGAACTATATGCCTTCAGCCCATTTAGTTAAGATCAGATACCACAATCATCAAGAGGGTAGAGGACACAGGGAAAGGAGAGTGGGGAGGTGTTAAATGTCAAATTTTAAGTGTGCATTTTGCACTTTTTCTAGGTGCAGGATAAAAACAGGCCAATGAAGGGGAAAATTATATATAATTAGGAACAAAACTGCAATTGAATCAAGACATAATAGCCAAATTGTTTTTTTTTAATAGACTGCATATGTAGATGTTTAGCCGTACTCTTAAGATCAACTCTTTAAGAGCAGAACTTTATGTCCAATTTACATGCTTTAGATACCACCTTTCTTATTTGTTACACTAGGGTCTTCTATTCAAATATCCACTTGTACACTGAGAGCTTTAAGAAAAAAACAGGACACAGAGGGATTGCCATTTTTAGCAGCAATGAAATATCACTAACCCCTTTTTACATACCGAATTCAAGTCACTATCAGAGGTGAGTGCACCACAGTCACTAGGTACAAAATTGCTAGTTCATGTTTAAATAACTTGAAATTACCCCTGCCCCCCACCCCATTAATCCCTTTTATAAACAGCAAACATTTTTGCTTTTATACATAGGCTAGCAGGCTTGTTTCAATATGAAAGTGCTAATTCATTTACAGATTTTTAAATCAGTCATGTAGTGCTACAATAAATGTCCAATAATCTACATAAGAACAATCCTTGATGAATGAAAATGATGAAGACAGAATAAGGCTATCAGATTACCTTATCTTATTTACATGTAAAGGATACCCAATGGTAAGGAGACAGAAATCGGACAAATACTCATAGGTGTAAAAATTACATCTACCTCTGAGCTTTATACTGTAAATGAGACATTTTAAATAGTCCTGTAGCCCATGCCTATTTTTTTTCCTCAGAAAAAGAAAAGCTGCCTTCATGACATCCCCTCTTGTTTCAGATTTTCCACAGTGTCACTTGAAGCTTCAGTCAGGATCTTACTTTCTTAAAAAAAAAAAAAAAGAAAGAAAGAAAGAAAGAAAAGAAAAAAGAAAAAACCCACTAGTTAGCCCCCACCCCATCCCTCTGGGTTTCTTGTCCAGTGCCAGGTTGCATGATCAGGTCCCAACTCCTGGGTTTCTTTCTTATTTTTTGTCCATCTATTCATCAATTAGTTTAGAGCAGATAACATGGACCAGTTCTGGAACCACTACAAGGAGGAACACAAGCTCTTCACTACAACCACACAGCAGGAAAGAAAGTGGTAACTCAATTCATCCCTGGTGCCGGGCCTCCAAAATTGAAAGAACTTGGCACAACTGGAGCACTGAACTTGTATCCTCCATGCTTCTCAATCATTTTGGATTCTAGAAAACAAATAAGCAAAACTTTAAGAGGGTATTCCATTGTCTTACTATGTTGGCTGGTGGGGAGGAACTGACAATATTTAACAAGCCCATAACCTAACCAAGAGTAGCCAGAATGTATAGGAGTGTGAGGGCATGCACTATGTAAAGATTATCTCTCTTATACAATAGACTTCTTAGCCAATTTTCATTTTCCACTGTTAAGAAGAAAATGAATCTTTAAAAACCCCCTTTTAAGTTAAATGTATCAGTAATGGCTTACCTAAAATAGGAACAAAAATGTTAACAAATCAAACGCACATAAATACAAAATGCTATGCCTTATTTATAAAGAGTGCCTCAGTGGTGTTCACATTGAGTATATCCCTATTCGTTTGTATAGAGACAGAGTCACACTAAGTCACTAACTGCCTAGGCTGAAGTTATTTTAAACTGGTGATTCATTTAAATCAGCTTCTGAGAGTGCTGGAATAACAGATGTGCATCACCATGCCCAACTAAGAAGACCTTTGACTGGGATTATAAAGGACGTTGTATTGTTCCGTTGTGTACAAATAAAGTATGTATTTTTAAAATGCATATGGAGGGTCAGAGTACAGCTTAGTGCACTGTACAGCAACTGCCTATTATGCTCAAGACCCTACATTTGGTCCCCCACACTTCAAAATAAAACCAAAACAATACAAATTTTTTAAACTTCCCCACATACTGAGGTGTTTAAAGAAATATCTGGAGTTTTCTTTAAAACACAGGAACTTTAAAAAGTTTTACATTTTAACACAATTCCATATTACCAAACCATCATCATGAGTTTAAACAGTGCTGCGGAGCATGGAGGCACATGGCTGTAATTCCAGCACTAGTCAGGCCTTAGCCTGAAGCCCAGCCTGAACTATACAGCAAGACTTAATCTCAGAAGAGAGAGAGAGAGAATTTAAACAGTCTACTGTAGTGCTGTATCACCGAGGTAACACAGTCAACCTATATACCTTTAATCTCAACATAAGATTCCAAGCCGTATAAAGCCATCAGTTACATCAAGGAGAGGTTGTGGTTGACTAACATACCATGAGCTGCTCTTCTTTGATCAGCCAGAGTTGCTATGTCCTGTAACTGTTTTCTTTGTTCTTCATTAAGACCATGAGTCAGAGCCTGATACCACACAGGATTACGATTCTGAATAGCTATCAAAATTTAAAAAAAAAGGGAAAAGAGTAATAATAAAACACTGGTAGCTACTTTGTATTCTGTTCTGCTTTCTTTGCTTCTACCTGACCCTGACATTCTGATCCATTTTATATGCTTCCAACTTCAGAAGTTATCTTGTCTGTGATGCAAAACATACAGAAATAACAATTAACTATATAGATTATCTTTGTGCTTAAAAAAATTTAATTGTCTTCATCATCTAAATCACTTCTTACATGTTACCACTATAATAAAAGAAGCAACTTGAAGATGATCAAAGCTACTCTGTTTAGAAGTCCCAAACCCTTAAATTTAAGCTTTAGGCAGGAAATGTGTGAACAGTACAAAAGAGATGCCTCTTGTCTTGCTTTGGCTACTCAGTAACTTCTTTAACACACGTTGAGGTGGCGTGTGTAACTAAATGGTAGCACTCTTGCCTGACAACTGCAAGGCCCTGGGTTCAATCCCCAGGAAAGAAATTTTTCTTTTCCTGTATAGTCATTCCACAGAAAGGTAGCCCTGAAATTTCAAACTGAAGTTGCATTGGTTACTTTTGTGTGTGTTTACTTTACTGGGAATTGAATCCAGGACCCTTTACAATGAGCTACATCTCTAGTTCTTCTCTATTTTTAATTCTGAGACAGAGTCTTAAAAGTTACTAAGCTGCCCAGGCTGGGCTCAACTTTGTAACCCTTCTGCCTCAATCTTTCAGGGTGTTGGAATTAAATCATGTACTGCCATATATGGCTTAATATTTTTATTTATTTTTAAAATTTTGGCCTAAATCATGGCCAAAATTTTTGTTTTGCCTTTGCTAAGGCAGGGTGTCAGTATACAGATCAAGCTGCCCTCAAAATCCTGACAATCATCTTGCCTCAGTGTTGAGTGTTGGGATTACCGGCATGAGCCACCTTGACCAGTGATCACAGTCAAATTTAATCCGTGAAAAATAAACTTTCCCCCAAATTTAAAAGAGAACTCAAAACAATCAGGTGTTAAAAATTCGTAATGTTTGCTGGGCATGGTGGTACACACCTGAAATCCCAGCACTCAGGAAGCTGATGTAGGAGGATCGCCCTAAGTTTGAGGCCAGCCTAGGCTATCGAGTGAGTTCAAGGCCAGCCTGAACTATGTAATGAAACACACTTTCAAAAAACAAAAACAAAACAGTTTTACAATGTTTAATGAAAAACATGCCCTAAGATGTGGTAACTCATAATCCTAGCTACTTAGGAAGTGGAGGCAGAGGGACTGCAATTTTGAGCTCAGCCTACACAATTTAGTGAGGTACTGCCTCAAAAAATATCTGTAAAGAGGACTGGGAATTAGCTCAGCAGTCTCTGGATTTAATCCCCATTACTGTAACCCCCTCCCCCCAAAAAAACCCCACAAACAAAAAACCCCTCCACATGCATTAGGTAAGCTGCTATATATAATGGTGGTAAGTCTGGTCATGTATTTCTCTATTTTACATACATTTGTATGTAAGTTGGAGAATGTTCTCTGTAATAGAAGTTTCACCACAAAGCAATGTCAAGAATGTAAACTGTCTTCATGTATTAGGTGCTATGGATTTTGAGGGTACAAACTTGGCATTCAGTCACATGATTATCTATTCCTGTTTAACTGAAAGTGCATCAGCTTTGTATTACAAACTATCCTTCAGGGGCTGACATTATGTCTGTATCTAAAATATACATACACATAGACAAAGCTGGCACCTCAATCAATTCTTGTTGCCACGTAGCTCAGAAACCACTCTCTGCCCTTGTGTAACCTTGCGTCAACACTACTTTACCATGCTCTCTAAAGACTAAAATCTCTAAAGACTAAAATCAGAGAACCTATTCTACATCAAAGTTCCTATGTGGTATGACAAATTACAGTGGCTACACTGAGACAAGGTTGTCAAATATAGTGACAATTTTGTAAGATTGATAGTGGGGCACAGATATTATACTTTGAAATACAAGTAAATAGTGATAACCAGAGGGCATGCCTGTAAACCCAGCATTCAAGAGGCTGAGACCAAAGGACTGCTGTGAGTTCAAAGCCAGCCTGGGACTACATAGTGAGTTCAAGGCCAGCCTCAATTACATAGTAAGAGCCTGTCTCAAAAACAAAGAAAACCCAAAAACCAAAGTGCCACCTTATGTTCTGAAACCATGCACTATGACAGAACCAGAAGTCTATGACTACTCACATATAAATGAATCTCAAAATGGGCTGTTAGAAGGTAAAATTTTTATTATTTCAAAGGTGCTAATTTAGTTGGTTAACACATTTTAAGACATAGAGGAATGAATGGATAAATTGGTTACCACATTTTAGGACATGGGGAAAAAACATATTTTAGGACATATGGGACATAAGAAAAAAAGACAAAACCAAAATGTTACTTATAGTCTAACAGGTTAAATGTAAGTCAATATATATGTATAAAAACATTCAACCAAATGAATTTGTTATTGTCTGCACCTTAAAAGAGTAGGCAAAGTAATGATAATATGGCCAGTATTGGTAATATGGCCACTGAGTTTCTGAGTATACTTTGTTCACCCCCCCCCCTTTTTTTTGAGACAGCGACTTGCTATGTAGGTCATGACCAGTCTTGAACTCATAATGATCCTCCTGTCTCAGCCTCACTAGTACTGGCATTACAGGTATGCATCACCACACCTGATTTAAGTTTTTTAATTTTAAAAGACACATATTTTAGGAAAATAGTGTAGTTCAAAAGTAAGTGGCAAGGGCCGGGGATTTAGCTCTTTAGCTCAGTGGCTTAAGGACTTGCCTGGCAAGTGCGAGTTTGTGAGTTCAGTCCCCGGTACAAAAAAAAAAAAAAAAAAAACAAAACCCCACAAAAAACCAAACAGAAACAAAGAGAAATAAGTGGCAATTCCTCTTTCCCTCTCAAGATTACCAGTCTTTCCAAGAGCAATCATGTATATTTGTTTGTTCTGCACACAACTATTTTTTTCTTGTTTACTTACTTTGAAATATAGCTTTAAATATCTGATACTCATCAACAGGGTTGTCTTCATCATCGATGATTGTGGAATAGCCTTCCAGAGCAGTTTCCTCAGCATCATCTTCTTCCCAATCTTCATCATCTCCATCTTCACCTGCTTGCTTAGCCAAAATCTCCAAATATTCTTGCCCATCTTCATCAATATCATCTTCATCGCTTCCTAGTTCCTCTGCCACCACATAAAAAAGATCCTTTTATAATACTGACAGAGTTATTCAACAAAGTAACAATTATCTGAGAAGTTCCTAGAACTGGTATTTTATGCATACATTCAGCAATAAATTGAAATAAAAATTTTCATAGACATCTAAGAAAAGTCATCCATGGTCTAGTTTCTTTGGTTTTGTTTTGTTTTTGAGACAAGGTCTTGCAAATTCAGGCTGACCTTAAACCTGTAACGTACCCCAGACTGGACTCAAACTCATGGCAATCCTCCTGCCTCATCCTTCCAAATTGTCGGATTACAAGGTGTGTGTTATCACACATGGCACAATGTAAAGTATTCTTAAAACATTTGAAGTTGGAGGGCCGGGGATTTAGCTCAGTGGCTTAAGCGCCTGCCTGGCAAGCATGTGAGTTCGATCCCCAAATTGAAGTTGGATCATACATTGAGATTTGGCCCTTGGTATGCTATGGGCTATGTGGTATATTCCAAATTAAATACTGGTGACTAGAAAAAAAGAAGTAGAAAAAAAAGTTTAAATACAGGTGACTAATAAATATAGCAACTTACATCTTTTGTGAAAGCTTTTCTTAAAGGCTCAGTTAGTAAATGATAAAAAAAGACAAAAATGACAATAGCCATCTTATTTTGAAACCACTATAATAATCTTTCATAACACTGATCAATTTATACTTTGGTAGGCTACTGTGTCCACATGTGAAATGTATTAGCCAAAACCTAAATGACTTCATTTATTTTTGTTTTTTGGTACCAGAGATTGAACTCACAACTTTGCACTTGCCTGGCAGGTGCTTACACCACTGAGTTAAATCCCCAGCCCCAACAACTTCATTTTATAGCACAAACATGCTTAGGTTTTAGCACTGATATGTGACAGAATGGTTATTTGCAATAAACTCAGACATTAAAAAGCGTAAACCTTTTATCTGAGCAATACCTATGTTTTGTTCTGCCTTTTTTTTCTGAGATGGGTCTTGCTGTGTTGCCCAGGCTATGGCAAACTTGTGGAGTCAAGTGATTCTCTCACCTACCTTGTTGAGTAGCTGGAACTACTGGCATGTGCCACTGTGCCCAACTCACTCAATGCCATGTGCCAAACAGTATGTTAAGCTCTTCAAGTATTCCTCCCAATTTATTATCCATGCACTTTTTTTTTTTGCAGACAGGGTCTTGCTATGCAGTTAAGGCTAGCTTTGAACTCCTGCCTCCCAAGTGTTGGGATTATAGATGTGTTCCACCACACCTGGGTGCATGTACTTCTGACTGCACTAGTTTAAAAGATATTGAAACCACTGTATTATCTCCCTTACAACTAACTGTTACTCAGCTGTTTTTTGTTTCTTTGTTTTGGTACCAGGAATTGAACTCATGACTTTGTGCTTGCCAGGCAGGTGCTGTGTGCCACTGAGCAATATGCCTGGCCCTTCCTCAACTGTTAAAGGAGTTGCTTTTCTCTCTTAAAGGAACTCAGCACTTGAACCTACTCTAGTAAACAAGCCCAGTGATGTATCTAACTCATTTTTTGCTTCTAGAACAGAAAAATTCTGAAGAAAAACAATGACTCCTTATTCACCGTTGAATGTGTAGTCTATAAAATAAGTCCAATGATGTATCTAACTTGTTATGTTTTGGCTTCTTTTATCACAAATTCCTTACCAGTTTCATCATCATCCTCAGCTTCATCATCGTCATCACTGTCATTCTCATGTTCTGCATGGCAGGCATAGGCTCTTTTTAATCCATTAAACAAAAGGATAAAAGCTGGTAAAATCTGTCCAGAAACCTGATTTAAAACTTGTGGTATTTGTTCCATATCAATAAGAGCACAGAGACCCAGAACACACATTTTCCTATCATGAAGCCTAAAAATAAAGTAAAATAAAATAAAGATTTTCTATTTTTTAAAAATAAGCAATTCTTTACAAAGGTCTAATTTATGTCACTTACCCCAAGAAACAGTCAACATCATTAAGCCATTGTGTAATAAAATGATTTGTAACTGGTTCAACATTATTAGGGAAGCGAAGATTTTCTAAGGTATTGAGTAGCAGGTGAGGATTATAATACAAAGCTGCAATTGCAACTTGCAGGCACATCGTTCGAAGTTCACTTGTCTTAACCTCTCTTGTCAATCTCTCTAAAGCTGCTTCCACAAATAAGGGAATGCACTGTAAAGAAAGATTGCAGGATAATCCAAGACTGTAACTGATGGAATTCTAACTGTTTTACCCATATTAACTTACCTGTTGGCTCAATTAACCCCTTTGGCCCACTAGATAACTCAGGTTTATTATGGTATTTTGCTGGTAAATCTAATTATAGACAAAGTCTTCATTGAGTTATTAAGTGTAGAACCTTACCACAATGATTAGCTAAGGATTCCCAATGTTTATATTACATATGTGATCATTATTATACATTGGTTAGTTTTAAACCAATAGTTTAAAAATGTTTACTATCCAGGTATCATAATAAGCAACAGAATGCACAATACACAATGTGCCCATGCCCTTAAAACAAAATTAAGAATCTCTTTTGGAAGTCTCAAATATGAATTGTTATAAATTAGCCTTGGGCTGAGAATGAAGCCAGTAGTAGACAGTCCTTAGCATGCAGGAGACCCTGGGTTCAACCCCCAGCTCGCCCCAGTCCCACAGTTAGGTTCACCAACCTGGTCGATGCCACGCCCTTTGCATTGTAGGATGATGACCTCTAATAATTTTGCAGCATGACATTCTGCATCTTCCCCTGCAACTCCTGTAAGAACCTAAGTAACACAGAATATAAATTGCAACAAGCCTTCTTGAAACCTTTCTATCAGAGAAATAATTTCTCTTCATTTTATATAGGTTCTGAATATTACTGAAAGCAGTGATGGTGAACCTTTTAGAACTTTCAATGGTTAACAGCCAGCTGAGGCATGTGTGCCATAGGTTCACCCCCGACTTCAGGTATTCCAGCAAAGTTCAACGAACAAATCTGACTAGAGTACCTTTGAGTTTCTGGAGCTTGCCTTTTTCCTACAGTCTAGCCTTGGGAATCCTCATCTGTGTGATCAAAACCACCTAATCCTGAAGCGCCATTTTGGACTGTAGTAGGTTGACAACCACTAACTTAACATACAAAGGTGAAAGCTAAAACACCTAACCTTTTTCAGGGATATCTGGCTCAGCTTCAAAAATTGGTAATTTCCTCTTAAAACATACATATATCAAGTTGGAGTGGAGGGAATGGAAGGAGGAAGCAACAGCCAGTTGAGAGCAAATGCTTGCTATAAGCCCTAGACAAGAAATAAAAGAACAAAAAAAAAAAAAAAAAAAAAAAAAAAAAAAAAAAAAAAAAAAAAAAAAAGAACACTGGCTTGACATGCTCGTTTACAATAGAAAACTGTAAAAATAAGGATAAAGTGTTCTGAAATAGCAAAGCAGATGAACCTCTCTTTGTGCTCAACAATACTAACATAAACTATTTACTAGCAGTAATTGAATACTATTAAGTGTCAAAAGGAAAGATATTAGTGAAAGACAAATATATGTAAGAATTTGTAGAGCAAAATCATACATATATCTGTATCTATCTATCTATCTATCTATCTATCTATCTATCTATCTATCTATCTATATGTCTTTTTGAGACAGGGTGTCACTATGCAGTTCACATTGGCCTTGAGCTTACTTTGTATCCCAGGCTGGTCTTAAGCTAATAATAATCCTCGTGCCTCAGCCTCCTGAGTGCTGACATAACAGATTTATGCCACCACACCTAGCTCACGCCCCACCCTTCTCTAATGAGACAGTCTCACTATGTTGTCCAGGCTGGCACTGAACTCCTGGGCTCAAGCCATACTATTGCTCAGCCACCCCAGTGTCTGTCTGAAGGCATATCCATCACACTTGGCAGCAAAACCATTTTTAATGGTCTCCTGCCTCTCAACAAACACTGTTAAAAATTCTAACACTGTACCACGGCCAATTACATTAACAGACTCCAATTCAAATGCTTGTCTCTCAAATTGAGCAGTAGGGGAAAAATTAGCCAGGCATGATGGCCCACTCCTATAAATCCCAGCACTCTGGAGGCTGAGGCAGAACGATTTCCCAATTCAAGGCAGCATGGGCTACACAGTGAGCCTCTATCTCAGAAAACAAACAAACATGTAAGAGTGGGTGAGGGGTGGATCTATCCCTTATTCTGTTATATGAATATATTTGGCTTGTTTGTTAGTTGAGACAAGGTCTCACTATGTAGTCCAGGCTAGCCCTTTACTCTGAGGGATCCTCCTAGCTCAGCCTCTAGAGTGCTGGGAGGATTACAGGCATGTACTACCACATGTGACTATGAAAAGTATTATTTTTGGTTGGACACAGTGGCAAACACATGTAATCCTAGCACTTGGGGAGGCTAAGGCAGGAGATCTCTGTAAGTTTGAACCCAGCTTGGGGTACATAGTGAATTCAAGACCAGCTTGCACTACATATAGTGACTGTCTCAAAAAACAAAAAACTCAGATCTTAGAATCTTCTGTTTTTCTAAATTATTACTGTGTAGCTTCCCTAAAACTGCTATTTCCAGCCATTTCCTTTGTAAGATATCTCTATCCATACTTCATCCTTTAAAGTTTTGATTGTATCTTTTGGTTTCAGAGAACTAGATTAAACTCTAGGTACTAAAACCCCAAACATTTACAACTCCAAGTAAATGCCAGAAGGCAGACAGAGACATGTATCACTGTGGTATACAGAATCCAAAGAGTTTTTGTTGGTTTGTTTTTAACTTTTAAAGGCCTTAATTCTGTCAGGTCCATGTGAATCTCAGGTAGCTTCATAATTTTATAGAAGAAACTTAGTAAAATCTAGTATCATCTAAAAATAACCTACCTTTTTACACATACTGTATATCATTTCAAGATACTTGGTGTCAGACAGAAGTGTATCTGTGTCGACTGTTACATAATTATGCAGAAGAGGCATCATGTCTGTATTAAAAAAAAGATACATCTTCACTGATATAAAAGCTTCATTTTCTGACAAATTTTTTTAGATAATGGCAGTTTATGAGGTCATTTTGTCTTTGTCATTCACTTTTAAGATATATTTATTTTTAATACAGCAATATAAACCTATTCCTCTGAATTTAGTAAAGATTATACACACATTATATTTACAAATTACATGTTAACTGTATCAAAACATATAAAAGAAATCAATGGCGTGTGTCACTTTTGCATTAAAAAGTATATGTTCAAGAGTTATGATACAGATGAATCAAAATTGGAGGAGTCCTTGGTACTTTGCATGCTGATCTGATTTACCTGTAAAGTAATCAAAGCCGTCTTGCTGAAAGACCTCAAATACAAGAGGCAGCAGCTGCCACATCTGTGGTGACACTTGTTGACATGTCAAACTATGTGCTAATGAGAAGATTTCCTCATAGAATTCTTAAAAAGAAAACACAGGCAGAATCATTAGGAAAATGCTTACTCATGCCAGAATACTGAATTCTTAGCACAATCAGAAGTATACCTAAGACATGCTGTTGCAAAACAGTGCCAATGACCTGTAAGCAGATTCCCTCAAGCTGCTGGGTTATCTAAAAGAGAACAAACAAAGTCATATGGAATTGTAGCACACTGAGTTAATTACTAAAATAATGTACACTGAACTTATTACATAGTGAACCACAGAATGAGAATGCAGGGCCCAAGTAAATCAAGATAAATGGGAAATATCAATCTCTCAATTGTAACTCAAATGTGTGAAGGTCATCAGGATATTAAAGGAGTGAATACAGGGATAAGATTTTACCTGCCAATCAAATATAAACACCTACTTCAAATACACAGCACATAGTACATTTTTCAACTGCAAAATATTTTATCCATTAATCATTAAGTAGCTTTAGAATTTTTCATAGTTTCTGCTTATTTCCAATTATAATACAGAATTTTTAAAATATTGCACTGAAAAAAAATCTTACAAGGCAACTTTGCAAATAACCAAAAACAGGGCCAATTATACGATGCTTTATGGATGGAAAATATACAAACTAACATTATGAACAATTTCAGTGAAATTAACACCAAGCTTATGACAGTGGGTACTTCTAAGGAAAGAAAGGAAACTAGGGGACTGGGGATTTAGCTCAGCGGGGTAAGTGCCTGCCTGGCAAGTGTGAGGTCACGAGTTTTGATACCTGGTACCAAACAAACAAACAAACAGACAAACAAAAACTCCCAAAAGAAAGGAAACAAGAAAGTGGTTAAGAAGTAGTCCTTTGAAGGATTCCATTGCATCCATCTGAACTTATTGGGGTGGGGGTGGAGTGGAGGAGTACTTGTATAGCAAGCATGGAGCCTGTGTTCAGCCCCCAGCAGCACATACACAAAAAATGATCTGAAGGTGTTTTCTACTGGATATGAAATCTAAAGGAAATAAAGAAAAATGAAGCCAGTCATAGTGATATATGCTTATAATCCTGGCACTCTAGGAGGCTGATGGAGTAAAATGCAAACCTACCCAGGGCAATTTGGCAACCTAGTGAGACCCTGACTCAATGTAAAAAATTTGCTGGGGATGCTATTCAGGGTGAAGGCTCTGGGTTCAATCTCCATTACTGGATGAATGGATAGAAGGAAGAAAAATTTAGGTTATTAGGTGGTATTACATTATAGTTTTCTCTGTTCTTTATTCTTTTCTATATGCATTAAATTCAATTTTTAAAAATTTTGTGAGTATAATTGCCTTATTTTTCTAAAGAACAGGAAAAAAAAGAAAACTACAAAGATGATGGTGATGGTTGGAAAATGATTTGTATGTAATCAATACTAGTAAACTGTACATATGTATGTATAATTTATAGTGGGTAAACCTGTTATTTTGCCAAGTGTTGTGAACAAAAAACTTTTTAAATGAAAACTAGCAATAATATAATCTGCCTTCCTGAGGATCACTGCACTTCTGGATTTGAGAAACAGGTGATTAGAAAGCTACTATCTGAGCCCCACAATAAAGAGATAGTAAAACACATACCTGCCTATTTCTTCTGCTAGCAAATGAAAACTATGAATTTATAATAAAGCAAAAGAAAATAATTGAAAATGACAAAATCAAAACGAGTGAGATGACCAGGCAGTTATCTAAGTCAGAGTCCTGCAAAAACCAATGTAAAAATGACATTCTGTGAAACCTGTGCAACACTGAATCATTTTTTTACCTCTTTATGATCTTCAACTACGCTAAGAAGCGTGTCAATTGTATTAAGAATTCCCATGGCTGTAACTGCTTTGTCATCACTTCCTTCTTCATCTGGCCCCGTCTGGATTACTTGGTTAAATGTCATTGCCTGTGGTCAAGGGAATGCAAATTGATTTGTCACCAAAGACTTAATGTACTTTATGTTTTTATTTTTATTTTTTTGGTACTGGGGATTGAACTCATGACCTTGCGCTTACCAGGCAAGCGTCTGAGCCACTGAGCTAAATCTCTGGCCCTATGTACTTTGTTTTTGTTTGTTTTTTTGAGATGGTGGCTATGTTGCTCAGGCTGGCTTTAAATTCAGTGATATTCCCGCTTCAGCCTCTAGAGTGTTGGGATTTCAAATCTGCGATACCACCCAGCAAGATTTTTAAACACTTTAAATAAATAAAAATGTGCACAGTACCATCAGCTTCTCCAAATTAATTAATATTAGTATCTTGGACTTTGTAATCAAATGATCTTCCTCTGCCACTCACTGAGGGACCTCAAATAAGCAAGTACTTTATTTCTTTCTTGATCTTTCTCCTTTTTTTCTTTTCTTTTTTTGAGGCAAGGTTTTGCTATGTAGTTCAGTCAGGCCTTAAACTCACTTTGTAGCCTATGCTGGCCATAAACTCACCATAATCCTGCTTTAGCCTCTTGAGTGCTAGGATTACAGGAGTGAATCACCACACCCAGTTTGTTCTTTCTCCTGATATTTGGGGGATTTTAGATTTCACAAAATACTATGAGGATTAAATGAGTCAAGGCACAGAAGGTATACTGTGCATAATCCACACATGGTGGAACATGTCTAATCTCAGCACTCAAAAGGCTGAGACAGGAGGCAAAGGTGTAAGTTAAGAGGCAAAGGTGGGCTAACAATACTGTACTAGGCAGAAAAAAAAATCCTATCTCAAAAAAAAAAAAAAAACAAAGAAAGAAAAAAACAACTAGTGTGAATACTTTCACTAAGATCAGTGCCTAAAAACATGAGCACAGTGGTGAACATCTGATTGTTTCAGCTAATCTGCAGCCCAGGCAGGCATGATCACTTGAGCTCAGGATTTCATGACTACCCTGGGAAACATAATTAGACCCTATCTCTGATAAATTAGAATCAACAGGAAAATGAATGAATGAATGAAAACTACTGGCTAACATTTGACAGTGCCCAGATACAGGTACATTTAATCACCAAGAGGGCTGTTGATTTACTTTATAAAACTGTATCTGAAACTGAGTGTGGTACTGAACACTTATAATCTCAGCACTCCAGAGGCTGAGGGCCAAGGATCACCATGAGCCGGAGGCCAGCCTGGTCAACATACTGAGTTCAAGGTCAGCCTGAACTGCATGGCAACCCTGTTTCAACACAACATAGCCAGGCATGGTGGCATATGCCTGTAATTCCAGCACTCAGGAGGCTGAGACAAGAAGACTACAGTAAATTTGAGGCCAATCTGGGCCACCTAAGTGAGTTCAAAACTAGCCTACACTATTTAGTAAGACTTTGTCTCAATAACGAAATGAAATGTAACAAAACAAAACTAGAGGTAGGACTAGAGATCCCGTTTGACCCAGCTATTCCCCCTTCTTGGTATCTCCCTGAAAGAATTAACAGCAACATACCATAGTAAGATATGCACATCCATGTTTACAGTGGCAGTTTGTAACAGCCAAACTTGGAAACTACCCCAATGTCCATCAACTGGTGAATGGATTAAAAAGGTTTTTTTTATACAATGGGGACTACTCCTCTACCATAAAGAATAAGCTTGAGACATTTTTAAGTAAACGGATACCCCTTGAGACCATATTCTTAAGTGAAATAAATCAGACATATATGTATAAACACTCCACTGTTTCTTCGATGTAAGAATCTGATGAAACTGTAAGTAAGGACCAAAATGTATTAAATAGGAGGAAAATGTCTGGATGCGGGGAGGAACCAGGAAGGGTGGAGGAAGGGAGCAGAAAGGTAGGAAAAAATGAGACAGCAGGGAGAACATGGAAGCAGGGCTTCTGTGCATGGGGTGGGAAGGAGGAGGGAGAAGAAGTGAATGGGAGGAAGGAAAGAGACAGGTTATGTATGGGTGCAGGTTCTCTAAAATGAATGTGATCACTATTATGTCTGAAATGTACCAGTAAAATTTGATTGAAAGTAACAAAACACCACCAAAACCCCCCACCAAACAAAAAATCTGAATTATTTTGATTATTCTAGGGAACTACACAGACTCCTGAAAAAGTTAAGAAATACATTGTAAAGATTCAAGTATGAATCCAAACTGCAGCATGTCTACCTTAGGCAAATTATTTATCTCATATTTTCTTGTAAAATACTGTATCAATAATCCTCACATAGGATACTATGACAATTAAATGAGATAAATATCTGTCAAGGCATTTACAACACTACATGCTATGTAGTAAGCTCTGTGAAATCTCTGCTTTATACAGAAATCAAGGCATTTGTGGCTCATTACCTGCAACACACTGTGAACTAAATAAAAATGTCTGCCAAGCATGGTGCTACATTAGGAGGCTGAGGCAGGACTGGAGGGAATTTGAGACCAGCCTAGGCTACACAGTGAGTTCAAGCCAAGCCTAAATAAATTACATGATGAGACCCGGTTTCACTCCACAAACATCCCCCAAAATAAAATATTTGCAAAATTATAGGCTCAAACAACATACCAAATGTTGTGTCATTTCTACTGCAATAGGAGTAACCTCTTCACTATATTCACAAATCATTTTCTGAATTACGTTGGTAAGATCATCATTTTCTGTTTCTCGTATAATATGAAGAAGAGCCTGCATTACAGGTCTGATAAATGGTGTTATGTATTCTTTAGCTGAAAAAGAAAGAAACATATTTTGGTATTCTAATTTTTAAAAAACTTTACGTAGCATATATTAAAAAACATTTTTTTAAAAAAGTGCACTGCAGGTAAGGATGTCAGTGGTAGAGTGCTTAATTGGTAAGGCCATAGATTTAATCTCAATACCACACACACGGTAGAAAGTGCTTTCACATAACAGGAAGTATGTCAACTTTCTGATTATTCCACATACAATCAAGTGTGAAGACATTCTTGACATATAAATTCATCACCTTTTTCTTGATTGCTGATTAATACTTGGAGTGCAATGGCAGCTTCCACTTTCACCGGCATTTCTCTATCATCAATTAGACATCTTCTTGTCAGCTCTAATGCTGTTTGTAGGTTCTGATCACTTTTGAACTTCACTTCACAAAAATAGTGAAGTACCCAGCAAGCCTTTTTGAAGAACACAATGACTTTAGATATAATAAACTCAGCAAGCTAATCTCCTCCCAGAATTCTGTGTCCGGGAATTTGGAGGCTGGCCAGTGGTAGATGTGTCCAAAAGAACAACACTAGACCAGTACTATGATCCCAAGTTACTCTCTGGCTGCATGATGTTTGTGTGGATAGCAAGATCTGAATGCAAAACACAAGACAGATACTGCTACCAGACACAGATTGAAACTATGCACACATTACAGCAGCCACGTCAAGATTCACATTAAACTCAAGTCTTACATGAAAATTTCAGTAATTTATTATGCAAAATAAATATATAAAGTAATACAGCTTTAAAACATACCCTTGCTCTCATGTAGCCTAGTTCACTGCTGAAGAGAGGAAATACATGATTCTGCAACATATATTCCATCTGATCTTTATAGATCTTTTTCTGTAAATAGAATTTTTTGACAGTTAAAAGTATAATCCAATTGACTACTGATGCCACAGCACATATTTATTATTATTCTTTAACTGCCAAGACCTACAACTAATACACTTTGTCCAAATTACTTGATTAGAAAATAATTATACCAAACTTTAATAGAAATGGTGGGACATAGTCTCCCTAGTGTAAGAGATGAGAAGAGTACATAAGATTTTATTGTAATCATGGTTCCCTATTATATTGCTTTGAAGCCTTATAATGTTTTCATTCATTGGTTGGAATGGTTTTATTCTGTTTTGTTTGATTTTATTATGTGTGATGGTGTAAACAGCCACTTTGAAGAAAACAAGACATTATGGCAGCCACTGTTGATTTAACATCATCTTGCTTTTAAGTCCTACCATGTTTTTGTTCTTCTATTTCCACTGGTTCTATCATGTTGTGTCTTACTGGATTTTAGTATGTGTGATACTATAAACAAATTTTTTATGGAAAATGAGATATTATAATAGCCATTGTTCATTTTCTGTTACTTGGTTTTGAATGTCCTCTAATACCTTCATTCTTGTGAATGGTTTTACACTATTTTGTTATGTTTGACACTATTCTGTGTGAAGGTGTGCCCAACTACTTCAAAGAAAGAGACAATATGGTAGCTACTGTTAATATCCGGTTGTCTTGTTGTGAAGTGCTATGTTGTTTACATTGTTCTGTACTGATTTGCTTTGTTTTGTGCTCTTTTGTTTTATTCTCTTAAAAAAAAAGAAAAAAGAAATTGTGGGACAAGGATTTAGCTGAGTGGCTAGCAACTGCCTGGCCAAGTACAAAGTCCTAAGTTTAATTCCCAGGAACAAAGAAGGGAGAAAAAAAAAAAAAAAAAAAGAAAAAGAAAAAGAAAAAAAAGCAATAGTACCAAGTGTGATTAATCTTATTTTTCAGTACTCAAGATTGAACCTAGGGAGCTCTGAGCTGTATCTTCACCCCTTTTGAAACAAAGCCTGGCTGAACTGCCCAAACAAGACTTGAACTTGAGATCTTCCTGCATCACTCTCCTGAGTGGCAGGGATTATAGGCTTATACCACCACAACTGGTTGAAGTGTTGAATTTTACTCTTTGCCTTATACATTTTTTTATGACTATATCAAAAAACTAATTGTAAAGTTCTAAATAGATGCGTTTCCTAAATTGCACATTTATAGGCTGGGTGTGGTGGCACATGCCTGCAATCTAATCCCAGCATTTGGGAGGCTGAGGCAGAGGGATTCCCAGAGTTTGAGGCCAGCCTGAATTTCATAGTGAAATCCTTGCCTCAAAGAGACCAAAAACAAAAACAACCAAAAAACAGACACACTGCTGTTGGTAATATAGCTCAACAGCATAAAGCACCTGGTTCAATTACCTGTACCAAAAAACCAAAAAACAAACAAAAAAGAAAAATACGTTAAATGCTAAAAACATTATAGTTAGTCCTTATCCATCTTCTTCACCAGATTTTGCACTATGCAAACTTTAAAAAAATTCAAAACACAATAATTAGAGTAGCAATGGTTAATACATTGTGTATTATCTTTAAATTAGTCACTCAGAGTACAAGATATCTGTATTTCATTGTTCAAGTATTAGTACAAACCATTCTTTTCAATAAACTAAGAGAAGTTAGTATTATAACACTCTTAACTATCATTTATACACACAAACATTTCCTTCAGCTTCTTACACTAGGGAGACAATACAATGGCTTACACATGCAACTTTGTTTCTCTTATGTGTAATGTCCCTAGTTGTAGTCATTTACTTATAAATGTCGCACGTTTACTCTTCTTTTAGGGCTGAGTAGTACTCCACTGCATAAAAATACCAACTTTTTAAACCATTTTTTGGTTGGGGGCATTTAGGTTGTTTGCAAGACCTAGCTATTATGAATTGTGCTGCTATAAACATGGGTGCACATATATCACAGTAGCATGATGTTTTTAATTTTTCTGGTAAGATGCCCAAAAGGGGAATACTTGAGTTAAATGGACCACCAATCTTAGTTTTTTTGAGGAATTTCCACACTGGTTGCATCAGTCTGCATTCTCACCAACAGTGGAGAAGAGTTCTTACATCACAGTCCCTTTGGCATTTGTTATTGGTCTTGAATGACCAGTGATGTTGAACATTTTTTCACGTATTTATTTGCTATTTGTATTTTTTCATCTGATGTCCATTTTTTGCTTGGGTCTTTAAATCTGGGAAGACTGATGTTTCTGAGTTCTTTATATGTTCTCAATAGTAATTATCTGAAGAACAGCTGGGAAACATTTTCTCCCACATTGTGGGTTGTCTTTTCACTCTGTTAATGGTTTCTCTTGCTGTGCAAAAGCTTTTTAGTAAGATGGAGATCCCAGCTGTTGATTCTTTGTGATAATTCCTGTGGGATCGAGGTCTTATTCATAGTCTTTGTCTATACCAATGTCTTCACAAATTTTACCTATTCTATCTTCCAGTAGATTTAATATTTGTGTTTTAATATTTAGAGCTTTCATCCATTCTGAATTTAGTTTAGTGCATGGTGAAAATTATGGGTCCAATTTTAATCTTCAGCATGTTTCAGAGCCAGTTTTTCAGTACCATTTATTAAAGAGGCTATCATGAAAGCTAAATCTTTTCAACTGATTCAGGATATCAAGGCAGCCACAACAATGTAACTAAAAACATTCATGAAAGACAATTTCCAGAACTAAGTTCAGAAAGTCAGAAGAACAATAGCACTGTCATAATGGCCAAAAAGTAGAAAGAAAGCAAATGTCCATCAACTGATGCGTGGGTAAGTAAAATGTGGTATATCAATTTAATATTATTTGGTAATAAAAAGGAATAAGCAAGGTATCGTGGTACATACAGGCAGGAAGACCAAAAATTTGAGAACAGCCCTGGCAACTTAACAAGCTCCTGTCTCAAAATACAGAAAAAATGACTGGGAGCTGGGGATGCAGCCAGATAGGGAAACTCTGGGGTTCAATCCCCAGTGGTGGAATTGGGGGTAAATACTGACATACTATGACATGACAAACCTTGGGAGCAGCATACCACACAGAACTTACTCACAAAGGACCACATATTGTAATGTAACGCTATCCATCCTCCTGCCTGAGGACTGAACCCAGGTCTTCAACAGAGCTATATGCCAACTCTTTGTATTTTTTGAGATGGGGTCTTGCTAAGTCCCCCAGACTGCAGTCCAACTCTGTAAGTATCTTTTTGCCTCAGCCTCCCAGGATGCTAGAATTGTGTGTTCCACCATGTCAGCTCCATTTTTATGTCCAGAATAAATTCAAAGACAAATGCCAATTACAGGTAACCAGGGCTGGGAGGTTTCAGTGCAGTAACTGCTAATGTGTCCAATATTTCTTTTTGGAGTGATGAAAATATTTTGCAATTTGATAGTAACAAGGATTGGACAGCTCTGTGAATATCTAAAAACCACTGAGTTACAGACTTTAAATGGAGATACTGCACTGCATGCAAATATTTACAAAAGAAGAAATACTGGCCAGCATGGTGGTGCATGCCTGTAATCCCAGCACTCAGGAGGCTGAGGTAGGAGGATCCTTGCAAGTTGTTGAGACCAGGCTGGGCTGCAAAGTGAACTCAATCAAAGCCAGCCTGAACTGTATAGCAACACCTTGTCTCAAAAAAGGAAAAAAAAGGAGGAGGAGGAAGAGAAGGAGAAAAAAAATACCTTCAGAAGTATTTCAGCTAAAGAGCCAATCATATGCAAGGCTCCGTCTTTTTTTCGAGGATCAGCATTTGGTTCTGTAAGAATCTGGTAACAAAATCCCATAGTCTTCTGCAGTACCTAAATTAGAAGATCAGTAACACTTTATGAATATCCTAATACTATGCAAAAACAAGTTAACAAAAACAGTGACTCACATGACTAACATTTAAAACTGAGTGCATAAACAAATTTTATGTTTGGACTATGAGTCAAATTCAGGATATGTAATTATATACACATGTATTTTCAAAAGACCACTTTCATGTTGAACATTATGTAAAGAAGGCTGCATGTACTTAAAAGTAGTAAACACATTCAATGTTTTTCTAATTGCTAATCATGCAGAAGTATTCAAAATGCAAATGAATGCACTTATTTTGATAATAGCTGTTTTCAAGCCAAAATATTTGAATGTACCATCCCATATTCTTGGTGGGAATGTCAAAGTATAACATCTATGGAAATGTCAAAAAACAAACAAAAAACCCACCACCAACCAACAAAAACACAGAGTGAATATGTAAACAAATTTTAAATAGTATTTTAAGAGTTATCTGCACATTAAATAACTTACCTCTTTCCTCTTACTACAGGCTGTAAACAGAAGTGTCTGGGCAGCAGTGGTAGGAGAAATGAAATCTTCAAAGACATCTACAGAACAAATTTAAAATTAACAAACAAATTTTAGTTACTTCATAAAGCATTTCCTTTATGTCTAATTACAAATTATGCTGTGTAAAAAAAGGGCATTGAAAAGTTTGCTCTTAAATAAAGTATTAAAATGAACTCTAATCTACATATAATTGTGCAAGATCCTATTTCAGTATCTTTTCTGTACAAATTAAATGTTAACTCACCAAGTTTCCTAATATTATTCTCCCACACAAAACACTAACACTGTAAGAATTTTCACAATTGGATTACAAAAATACAAACTACAAAAAGCACAGATTTTGGTAGGAAGGGCTAATGCCCAACATTAGCCAAATCATAACTCTTTGTTTCATCAAGGAACTCTAAGTGACTACAGCTTTTCCTATGCATCTTTTCAGTTCTCATATATATGATAACTACCATGGGATCCAAAAGAATAGTTTAGGTTGGCATGTTCAAGTGAAATCATGACTAACAGTTTTGGCATATGTGAGAAGCATGTCCAATTATCAAAATTTGTAACACTATGTAACTTAGGTCTGCTAAAAATTAAGATATTGTTATAAAATGCCACAATTAATGAATGGCCTAAAAAGGCTAAACAAGGAAAAACTTACATTAAAACAATGAAGATATCCTTTTGACTACACCAAAGATGAGGTCTTAACATCCTTTAGGTTGACTACACACACCACTCTCATCTTAACCACTGACATTTTGTCTCTAAAGTGAAACTTCCTTACCAAACTTCATGCGTATATATTCATAAGGATCTTCTTGCCAAAGTTCCTCATCAGCATCTGTATAGCACATCAATGGAAAAATAACATCTTGGATAATGCCCTGCAATTTAAAAGTTAAAGTAACAGCCTTCAGTTTTCAAATCTGAACTGTCACATCTCCTTTAAGTACTAAGATAAAAATAACTCTGCTATACATATTTTAAAGCTTAATACCAAACTTAAGTAACGTGCTTAAAGGATTTCTAAATCAACTATAAGTCTTACCTTTTCTATAATAAGAAATTATCAGCCCATTATAAAAGCCATGCTAGTAAAATAAAACTTTTTGCTTATTTCCAAATTATATGACTAAAATGTCATATAATCCAATAGCAAGACTGTTTAAAAGTAAGAGTTTTAGACTAAAACTAAGCTGAATATTTATAAAACACCACTTATAACTTTATGAAAGTGCTGTACTCCTTTTTTTCCTATACTGTCAAAACAATCACCAAAACTAGCCTAACACACTTACAACTTTTAAATCTTTATGGCAATTAACATTATATGAAAACCAATCCATATAGAAAATTATTACTTGTATGTGAGGTTTCAGATTCTTCCAAGTAAGGGCATGGGAAACTCCTTGATTAATGTAATTTAATGTTTGCTGTAAAACTCGAGGAGCCATATATTGCTTCTCCTTGTACTGATATAACACCTTCAATAAAACCTTTAGGGGAGAAAAAATTTGATTACAAACCAAAACTCAAATAGAAATTCCAACCACTTACAAACCAATAAAAACATTTTGGCACTCATCACTATAAAATAACCATCACAATTTTTAATAGTCTGAGAGCATACTATCATGTTGGTGAGTTTCTAGGAAAACTTTACCCACTTCATGTTTTAGATCACTGATTCTGAACGATCCACAGACCTCTGGTGTTCCCAGACCTTTCTAAGTCCTATCATGTCAAAGCTTTTTCATCATAAGGTCAAGATGTTACTTGCCTTTTTAAAAGGTTCTGAGTCTAATTTAGGCTGGTCTTGGTCTCAGTATGTAGCCTAGACTGGCTCTAAAGCACAACTCTGTTGTCTCAGTCTCCTAAGTGTTGGGATTCCAGGAAACTTTTAACCTCCTCTGATGTTTAGAGTTAGGGTTTTGCCATTTGCATCAATGGTTTTAAAACTGCTTGAGGTCTAATATGAATCAAGGAAGGGGCACTAAGTCAAGTTTTCCTTAAAAATGTCCCTAATAAGCCAGAAAAAAATTTTAACTATTACATTACTGAAGAAGTATACAGTCCACATGCTAAACACCAGGTAGATAGAAAGAAAGCATCTGTGAGACTGACAAACTGAAATAGTCATTTATTCCATGAAAAACTATTTTATATTTCAAAGTACTAAGAGACAAATTAGTTATTTAGATGTGTGCACATGGCAGATATTTTTCTAAAATGAACAAACAAATTTCCTACATCAAAGAAAATATATAACAACATGTTACTGGTATTAAAATTCAAGCTCTCAAGCACACATTAAGGATTCTAGAAAACTTGGAGCCATCACCATTAGCTTGACAGCCTTGCAACTTAAAAAAAAATTTTTTTGAGACAGGGTCTCACTATGTAGGTAGTTCAGGCTGGCCCTGAAGTTGCAGCAGTCCTTTTGCTGTAGTCTCTGGACTGCTGGGATTACAGGTATGTGGCACCATGCCTAGCTAATTTTCTAATACTGAAATACAGTTTTGCATTAGCAAAAACAAATCAACACTTTCAAAATGTCAGGTCCAGGATATTACAACATCATGGATAAATGTATATAGATGAGTGTCAAAGTGATAAATACCAGTGAGTGATAATGTAATAGAATATACATATATGTTCACTGTACAGTTCTAAGCTGCATACTGTAATTAACCTTTGGTTCTTTTTTTGGAGACAAGGTTACCCTAAATTGCCCAGAATGGCCCTGAATTTGTTAAAACTTCTGCTTCCAACTCCCAAGTACAGTACTGAGATTATAGGTGTGTCCCACCACACCTAGGTTTAACAAAATCTGACTTCTAAAACACCAAATAATGAAGAATTTCTAGTTAGGCATAGCAGCATACACCTGTGATTCCAGCTATTCAGAAGAGTCCTAAATTCAGGGCCAGTCTAGGCAACGTTGTTTCAAAATAAAAAAGGATAGGAATACACAGCCAGAGGTGGTGGTAGCACATCCTTGTACTCCCAGCACTCTAGAGGCAAAGGCAAGAGGGTCTTTGCAAGTTTTAGATCATCCTCGTGTACATAGTGAGTTCAACACTAGCCTGAACTACACAGAAAGACCTTTCTCAATCAAAAAACAAAAAGGAAAGTAGCTCCGTATTAGAGTGCTCCTGGATTCAGTTCCTAGTATTGTGCATGAAATCCCGTAATTATGTGGAATCTATTAAAATACTCTTTATCTACATTATACCTATTGAGTCCACATTTTCTTAACATCAGCTAAAATAAAAGACTGAACACAGAACCAGCTAATAAGTATCTATGTGCCTTTTAGCAAGCTAGACATTAAAGACATTTTTCATTCTGGAAAAGTTTGATCAGGTTGGCCACGAATTCCCGGACTCAAGTGATCTTTCTGCCTTAATTGCCTAAGCAGCTGGGACTATAGGCATATACCATTATTTAACTACTGTATTTTGTTTTTAACATCAAATTTGCTAAGTGTCACTTGTTATAACCTAAGTAAATGAAAGCCTGGTGAGATGCTCAAAACTTTAAGTCATAAGTCAGTCAGAGTGGTACACACTTATAATCCCAGCACTTGGGAGGCTGAGGCAGAAGAGACTGCCTCAAGTTCAACAACAGTCTAGGCTCCATGTCAGTTCAAGGTCAGCATGGAATACTCAGTGAGACCCTTAAGAGTTATAAAATCTTCAGACCAAAAATGTTTTAGAACTGGTAAAGGGTACAAACACATACTGTCTTTTTGAGACAGGGTTTCACTATGCAGTTCAAGCTGGCCTTGAGCTCACTTTGTAGCCCAGGTTGGTCTTTAACTTGCTATGATCCTCCTGCCTCAGCCTCCAGAGTGTTGGGATTACAGGCATGTTGCCACCATGCCCAGCCAAATGTGTAAACTAGATGAAAAAGAAACTAGCATTAAACAAGACAGACATTATTAACTTTCAAGCAACACATTTATACTTAGAAAAACTATCAAAGACTTACTTGCTGGACACCAACAGCAAATGCCTTCAGAAATACTTCAGCAAATTCATTATACTCCTTGGAAACATTGCCAGGGCTTCCATATCTAATAGAACATCAAAATGTCCATTATTTCTTTCCAAAATTTTGTACTTTTGCTAATAGAAACAAAAACTTTGAGAAACTAAACACAAATCACCATATATGGAAAAGACATACCTTTCAAAAAGCCTGGCTAAAATATGTAAAGCCCACTTCTTACATTTCCACCACGGTAATTCAGGTCTATCATCTTCTTCAACTTGAAGTGTTTCCTTTAAAAAGACATTTATTTAATGATAGTAAGAGATGATACACTCTAGGTGGAACTGCCTAAAGTGAGAATGGACTCAAAATGCACACACATTTTAATGTTGGACTTTTATATTATAAAGTTAAAACTTGGGAGAGTACTGACCTTTACTTAAATCTAAGAGGCATCCTCACTGTCTCACTACTTGGTTATAAAGGATATACTTTTTAACCTTTATATAAGACAATTAAAACCAAACATTTTAGACAAGATCTAAATAATGAGGACATGATCATGAAAGCATAGCTTAGTCAAAACCAGAATTGCTCACAATTTGTAAAGGCCATGAGAGTTCACTTTAGAAATCTAGTTTCAGTCATATCTGTAAATGCACCAGTATATTTGTATCATTGTTCATTGCAATGCTATTGATATAGCTAAAATTTACCAAGAGCTTCAACATTCATAAGGTAAAACTACCATACAACCATTTAAAGAATGAGCTTAAGACATATAATACTGTTAAGTTAGCACAAGTGAGAGTACAAAACAATTGAAACTGAAGAACAATACTATAGCCACTTTGAAAAGCACTCTATTCAAAACTGGAAAGAATTAAAAGCATCATACCCGAGTGATATATGCAAACCCATGTTTACAGTGTCACAATTTGTAATAGCTAAATCTTGGAAACAGCCCAAATGCCAATCTACTGGAGAAGGGGTAAAGACAATGTGTGCTTTAAAAATATATATACAATGGAATGCTACTCTGCCATAAAGAAGGATAAGTTTGAGATATTTTTTGGTAAATGGATGCAACTTGAGATCATACTCTTAAGTGAAATAAACCAGACACACACTTGTAAATATCGCATTATTTCTCTAGTGTGATAAACTGAGACTAAACTGTGCAATAGGTATTGCAAAACAGGAAGAAAATGTTCAAATGGGAAGGGAAACTTGGCAGGGATGGGGAGGGGAAAAATGGGGGGGGGAATGGAAACAAAGCTTTTATAAATAAGGAGGGGAAGGCCCGGGTTACAGCTCAGTTGGCCTAAGCTCCTGCCCAAGGTCCTGAGTTTGAGTCCCAGTATACCCCTCCACCCAAAAGCAGAAGAGGGGTTGATAGGAGGGCAGGGGAACGGGAAAAAAGAATCAAGTTATATCGTGTACAGGTACAAATTCCCTATGATGAATGTGATCATTTTGCATACCTAAAATGTACCAAGAAACTTAATCAATAAAAAACTGTGTAATTACTTTAAAAAAACTCTGGAAAATCATGTGAGTGCCAATCAACATGGGGATATATCATATATTGCGGAATACCTTTGTGTGGTATGCTCAAATAGATACTACTTGGCAACAAAAGAAAGGGACTACCATTATATAACACCCATTATATAACATGAACAAATACCTTAAATATATATTACACAAAAAAATAAATATTAAGCAAAAAAAGCCAGAAATGAAAGCTCACCTATAAACACTGTGTTGGGACTAGATCCAGGTCTGCACACATGACAGACAAGCACTCTTAACCCTGAGCCATACCCCCGGCCCATGAACAAACATTCTCTGGTGATAATTACAGTACATGGGTGCACATGATCATATAATCCACAGAATCATTTCCTTTAAATCTCCGTATGTTACTGAATATAAATTATACCACACAAAGCACAAAATAGGTATGAGAGTTTTTACTTTTTTTTTTTTTTTGACAGGGTCTTGCTATGTAGTTCAGACTGGCCTGGAATGCAGCAATTTATTCCTGCCTCTGTCTCCCACGTGCTGGGATTACAGGTGTGTGCCATGGCTGCCCAGAGACTTTTTATCTTGAACTCACTCTGAGCCTAGGCTGGACCTCAACATGTTACCTCTTGCTTCAACTTCCTGAGTGGGATTACAGGTATTTGCCGTAAAGCTCAGATAAAAGTGTATTTTATACTTATTAAATGTGTAGAGAAAAATACATGCTAAACTAGTTTTCAATGGAGTTGGGAGGACTGTTCTTTAAACTTCTAGACTGAAAATAAAAAAGGTAGGGGGGGATGTATCTCGGTGGTAACAGTGAAATACAAAATAAGTAGGTCTCAACTACTCTAAGAATTCAGTGCTGAGGCAGAAGCATCACTGTGCGTTTGGGGCTTGTGTGTTCAGGGCCAGCCTGAACTGTATAGTACAGTGAGACCCTGTCTCAAAAAAAAGTAAAAAAAAGTAAATTACAGTCTTCCTATATTTAAATTTTAAATAAAATCCAGGAGAATTGAGGATTAAATTTGGAAGATGCATAATAGCACTTAAAACATATTAAGTATTCAAATACTTTGAAAATCCCCTAGCTTTCTAGAAAGCAACATCACATAAAAAAAAATGTTGATTTTTAAAAATGGTGATTATATATAAAGAAGTCTCATGGCTAGGAATCTACTAAAAACCTGTCAGTTGCATTAAGTGGGTAAATTTTATGGTATGAAAGTTGTGTCTCAAGTCATTAAAAAAAAAAAAAAAAGTATACCAGGCGTGGCAGTGCATGCCTGTAATTCAGCACTCAGGAGGTTGGGGCAGGAGGACTGCTGTGAGTTCAAGGCCAGTCTAGGTTACACAGTGGGACTCTGTCTCAACAAACAAACAAACAAACAAACAACAAAACAAAACAAAAACCCAAAAAGCAATAACTTGTAATTCAAGTTCTTCCTCTATTCATGGGCATCTAACTAATTATTAGGCTGAAATTTAGCCATAAACTCTTAATTTAGTTAATGAGAAAGTTAATCAGAAGAATTGGAATGCAATAAACATATACACAAAAGTATCAAACTAAAAAGCCTTCAAAGCTTTTTATTTAATATTTATATATATAAAGAAATAAAAAATACCTTTATACCTAGAAAAATCTACTATGAATTATATAAGTTCATAAAGAATATTATAGGAAATAACAGTCGAAAACCTCAAAAGGCTTTCTAAAGACCTTACAAAGATCATTAAATATTCAAGTTTTGTAATATAAAAGAATACACAGAAACTTACATTAGGTACATCTCTGTTCACAACAGTCTTCAAAATCTCTACCCATTCTGTCAGGTTCTGTTGATTTATCAGCTCCAGTGGTAATGTATACTAAATAAAAATCAAGAATTTTTAAATATCATTTCCGTTTATTTTTCACAATAACCTATCAAAAGTATTTCACTCAATCCCTATTTCCACATCAGTACAATGGCCAGTTTCTTTGGCTGGATAATTATTTCAGTAAACAATGGCAGTGACCACTGACATTCCTGTCTTACTGTCAACTTTCTGAGACTGTCTTATTTTCACCTTAAGGTGTAATATTTACTATAGATTTCTTAAGAAAAAATAAAAAACATTTTTTTAACAAGTTAAGGACATTGCCATTCTGGGATTCTAAGAGTTTTCTTTTTGTAAGAGCAGAAATGGTTATTAAACTATTAAACAAGTGCTTCCACCTACCATACCAAATTTTAACAAATGCTTTATCTATCATTAAAAGAAAGTCTCTCTTTTAACCTACTCTAAGAGTTAATCATAGAGCACAGTGGCAAACGTCTGTAATCTCAGCACTTGAAAGGCTGAGGCAGGAGGACTACCATTAGTCTGAGGCCAGCCTGAGCTTTATATTGAGTTCAATGCCAGCCAGCCTCACCTACACAGCAAGACTCTGTCTCAAAAAGCAAAAAAACAAACAAAAAAGAGTTAATCATAAAATGTATTTCTTTCATTGTTGATCCAGATATGTCCTGCTATCAATAGCCTGATAAAAATCAATATCCTGAGCTGGAGATTTAGCTCAGCAGTGTAAGCACCTGCCTGGCAAGCATGAGGTCTTGAGTTCGATCCCCAGGTACCCCCCCACCAATCAATAATCCATTTAGGACTTAAGAACATCTATTTTCACAAGTGGATAGGACTATATTTTGATGTCAGAATGTGCTACTCTCAAAAAATATTTAGGAAGGTAAGTATTTCATCCTGTAACAGGTCTCAACAGAGATTAACCTAAAAATTTTGATTTTACCATTTAGGAAAAAAATGTGATTACTCTATTCAAATTACAGAAGAATATACAAGAAATATCAATAACAGTATGCTATAAAGATCTTGGCCAGTGACACAATTCTATGGCTTTATGGTACAAAAATAACAGAATCTAAATAAAAAATCAGTTTTATAAATTACAGACTCAAGAATACAGAGCAAACCAATAAGGAACAGAACTTCCTTATTGGCTGTCTTTTATCTTGGAAAAGATTAACAACAATACATAGAAATGATAAAGGTTATTACTGTGTACCAGCAAAGCCTAGAGAATCAGTATATTTTTGTCAAGTTTAGCAATAGGTTTTGCTATTTACTGGAATAAATGTGTATTTGGAATATGAGAGTAGGTCTTAGTTTTAATTATAATGAAGTAACTAGTTTCCAAATTTATAAGTTTTATTTTCTTTTGGAGATGGTGTCTTCCTATGCTGCAAAGGTCAGTCTCAGAAATCTTTCTGCCTCAGCTTCCCAAGTGCTTGAAGCTATAGGTGTGCACCACAACACCCAGTTGGACACATCAATTAAGGTGAAAGAGGTATGAGAAAATTTTACTAATTTTTGCTGGGCATGGTGGTACATGTGTGCTACTTGGTGCCTGAGATAGAAACACCAAGGACCAAGAAACACCATTGTCAAGACCAGTCTGGACAACGGAACAAGACCTTATTTCAAAAAAGAAAAAGAAAACTTTACAAATTTTGTCGAACAGTTTAAAATAACTTGAGATTGTCCACTTACAACTTAGGGTTATTTATGTATTTAGAGAGCTATGCTTCTTGAGACTTGTTTTATCTGGTTTTTTGTTTTTTTTTTTTCTTCTCTTTTTTGACAGGGTCTCAGTACGTAGTTCAGGATGACCTTAGACTCAAGATGATCTATCTCCCACCTTAGCCTCCCTAGGGCTGTGATTACAAGTGTGCATCACCATACCTGACTTTTAATTTGGGGGGTGGGTGGAGGTGAGTGGGTACTGGGGTTCGAACTCACGACCTTGTACTTGCCTGGCAGGCACTTGTGCCGCTAAGCTAAACCTCCGGCCCTGACTTTTAATTTTTAATGAGATCAAATGGAGTGACCTTTATATACTAAATCTTTTTTATAAAAAATTACCTGAACAAGAGCATAGAAGATCTTGAATATCTGTTTCTGGATGAGAACAGATTGATCAGACTGATCCGAAAGAAGCTGGATAAAACGATCCTTTAGAACTGGCAGAAAATGTTGCATTGCTGCTACCAAAGGACTCCGCTCCTCTGGTTTCTTATACCTATGGGCAGGAATATAAACTAATTCTGTAAGAATTTATTTCCACATTTATATACCCAAAAAACTACCTGTTCACAGAAATGTAAGTACTTTCTAATCAATTTAGGGAAAATAAAAACTGCTCTGGAACAAATCTACAAAGCAACTTGAATAAAAGCTCAAATAACAAAATACCTAATATTTATTTAACATTTATTATGATGTCAATAATGTTCAAGGTTCTTGCTAGTACTACTTTTTTTTACATACAATTGAAGAAGTTGTGTCACTGACGTTAAGTATCTTCCCACTGACACACACGTATGTATGAATCTTACGCAGTGGAGATTGTTCTGGTCTCTTAACCACTAAACCATGCAATCCTTTGCTTTTTTGAGATAGGATCTTGCTATGCATTTCAGGCTGGTCTTGAATTCACTGTGTACCCAGGCTGACCTCTAGCTTGCAGCAATCCTCCTGCCTTAGCCTCAGGTCCTGATTATAGCTCGCACTACCACACATCCAGCTAAACCAAGCAGTCTTTAATTGTGAATATTGACACAAATACAGAGGTACAATAACCTGGCTTTTAAGCAGTAGCAGAAGTTGAATAGGTAAAATCAATTACGCATTACCATCTTTAATCTACATAACAAAAGCATTAAGGCAGACAGGGCATTTATGAAAGTATTTTATGTCTAAAAGCATTACAAACTGGTGGGGTGGTGCACACCTGCAATCCCAGTACTTGGGAGGCTAAGGCAGGAGAAGCATCACAAGTTCAAGGCCAACCTAGACTACACAGTAAGTTCAAGGCCAGCCTAAACTACACAGTAAGTTCAAGGCCAGCCTAAACTACACAGTGAGACCCTGTCTCAGGAACAAACAAATTAACAAAAATAATAGCATTATAAACCAGAAGTTCTAATATAACCCACTTGGCCAAAAACAAAACAACAACAAAAAACATGATAATAACAGGCTGTTTACAATTTTCATTTACCCTATTTAGGATCAATAGTCACATATTTTACAGTATGCTGCTACAGAAAATCTGACAGGAATGTTACCAATATGTATTATATGAACCTTATTACCTTTCTAAAATCCAAAAAATTCTGAATTCTGTTTATTCTAACCATGGATAAAGAACTGCTGACCTGGGGCATTTCTACATGTATATTACTTATCACTTTAACAGTATTAGTGAAAGGTTTGTTGGTCTAAAAAATCAAATTTATAAGTTCCAAATATAGAAACTAAATTCCAGCTCTCATTACTAAGGTGTCAAAAGGCAGACTAGAATCACAGATACAGACCTCTGGTCATAGAAATTAAGTTTTTCCTGTCATGAGTTCGATTCCCAGTGCAAAAAAAAAAAAAAAAGTTTTAACAGTCACAATGTTTTTTGAAACAGATTACTTATTCTAAGATGCTTGAAACTGGCTTTCAAAGCAGTTTCCAATTTTACTTAGTGCTACCTTTAAAAGAACATATATTTAAGGATTAAATATCTAAATATATAATTTTATTTTTGGTATCAGGAATCAAATCAAACCCAGGACCTTGAGCTTGTGAGGCAGGCATTTATTTGTGCGCTGAGCTATATCCCAAGCCTGCTAAGTTACATTTTAAAAAGATACAGGGTAGATTCTCTTAGAATTTTTTTTTTCCTGAGATGAGAACCAACATAAACCGTCAAGAATAAAAAATACTAAGGATCACAAATTCATATACCACAACAACTCAGTCCTTTCTCTAAAAAAATAAATAGGCATAGGAATATAGCCCAGCACAAAAGCCCTGGGTTCTCAATCCTCAAGGAAGCAGGGGTGAGTGGGGGTGGAGCTGGGCAAAGGAAGGTAGTGACAGACACTGGGCTAGGGAAGTGGCTCAGTGGGTGAGCATTTACCCAGAATAAGATTTGATCATTAGCACCAAAAAGCAAGAAATTTTCACACTAATAATGATTGGTAAGGCTATTAACACAATCACCAACAAATCACTAAAGAAATACCTAACACACATTTTTAAAGGATTACCTATACCTTTAAGTCAATAAAACAGCAACATATAGAACTTTAATATCAACAAAATTCTCATTAACAGGGCTGGAGATTTAGCTCAGTGGCATAAGTATGAAGTTGTAAGTTCAATCCCCAGTACCAAAAAAGAAAAAGAAAATAATATTCCCTTTAACAATAAAGGTCAGAATTATATTATGCAGCTCTACTACCATCCATCTTAGGTGATCATAAGAGGGTTTCAACATTCACTCTTTGTTAAGAATTTCTTCTGCCTCCCCTCAATACATTCAATAGACAGGAATTGAATAGTAATAATCTAATGTGTAAATAATTTATACAACCAAACATATTACTAGCCCATGGCCTTGAAAATTTCTGAAAGCATGAAAAGTGATACTAATAAATGTCTACGCTCACAAGGCTGCAATGTGTCAAACTGGTGAACGTACTGACAAGAAATCCTTAAGTACTACTCCATCACTTTTTGTTTTTAAACAAGCAAACTATTCCCAAACTCCAACAGTTCCCTAGTATCTAAAAGATCACATGCAGATTTCTCATTGTTATTTAAAAGCCTCGTTGCAATGGTCCTAATTAGTCCAATTATCTACAACCTCTCATTAGAAAATACGCATACCACTGATTCCCTTATTATCCACCTGTTCTTTGTTTATACTATTCAGTATGGCATAATAAATAACGTAGTCCCCTCTTCAAATATTTTTCCAATGCCCCTTAAACAGACAAGCATTTCTTGATGGTTTATTCTCTAAAGGCCACCAAATTCCAATTTCTTCATCAATTTGCTTAAAACTGCTTCAGTCCACACAGATCCCTTGTGAATACCTTGTTCTCCACAACCAAACATTGACTAAAAACTAACTGAAATCCAGTAGTGTAGCAATCTCCTGTATCTCCCACTTCCAATATTCCTCTCCTGTATAATTACAGAACAGGACAGACTTGAACTTCCTCAATGAGACGGACAGCTTAGTGTCATTCTCTCTGATTTCAGTCACTCACTTACCAGAACTACAACAACTGGCACTCTGACAGAGGATGGAGCAAAGCTGGAACATTCCTTAGCAGGAAGATGGGTAGCTGGTGGGAACACAAGAAAACACCAGTACCAATGCTGTAAATGATTTGTTTCTCTCCTGCTAAGAACAGCAGTAGTAGTTCATCAGCTACTTTGAAACAGGACCCAAAAAGGGTATCAGAGGCTAACTATGAGTCCTAGAATAAGAGGGCTCACAATGGCATTTGTGTAGCTGCTGGAACTAGAAATAAAGTCACCACCACAGTATAAAGTCTTCCTCAGGAAGGCTGAGAGAGGAGGATCAAAAGTTCAAATCCTGGGCCGGGGATTTAGCTCAGTGGTTTAAGTGCCTGCCTGGCAAGCACAAGGTCGTGAGTTCAATCCCTGGTACCAAAAAAGTTCAAATCCTGCCTTTGCAACTTGTCAAGACTCAGTTTCAAAATTAAAAAGGCCTGGGAATGTAGCTCAGTAGTACAGGGCCTCTGGATTTGATCCCTCATACCATACCCAAAAAGTCTTCATGCCTTCCTCATAATTTTTGCTTATCAAGACTTTGAAATACCTTACCAGTTTCATTACTGTCACCACACACTTAAAGGAAAATCTCTTCAACATACGGCTTAGCACTACACCTCAACTGCAACAGTTTATTTTTTCCTGATCCCTAAACCCAGGTCTAAAATGATCCCTTGGCATAATCTTTCTTATGGACACTAACTACTTACATAAACTATTATCTACTCAAACATGCAACAAATGAAATATAAGAACTTGAATCCCTCAAAATGCATTGATTCAATATATGCAATTCAACATTCTTAAGAATTTAGACACTGATTTAACAAGAACCCAAAATAAGATAAAAATTCATAGAAACAACAAAGAGCTCTAATGCTCAACGTACACTGATCACCCTTCACAATTTTTTAAACTTAAAAGCTCACCCAAAGTTTTATCAGCACCTACCGAGGAATTTATCTTTATAAATAACTTAATTTGTGAATAAGTAAAGACAGAAATAGGGTGTAAGTGGAAATCAATATAGAAAACTAGAATTAGAATAAGAAATTGATGTGAAAGAGTACTACTTAAAAGATATTCCAAAATAAAATAAAATCAAGATAATTCACTAGTCTTATTATCTATGCTAAATGTAATTTTACATGTTAAAATTGGTTTAAATTATTAAACTTTTCCTACTTCTGAAAGAGCCAAAAAAAAAAGCGCCAAAGGAACTGGAAGAGACACTTACTCATAATTTTTCACAAGCTGATAAAGACAAAGGAGAATTCCTAGCCAACAAGCACTGTTATCAGACTGGAGATAAAAGCCAATCTTGTCCACAATGGCAGTCCAACGGCTTGGATAATCATGCTTGATGATGTGATGAATACACGTAGTAAGCTGTACCCTGAAAGTCAAAACTGAATAGTAAGCAGGAAGAAATATAGCATCAGGGCTGGAGATGTAGCTCAGTGGCCCAATGCCTGCCTAGCAAGTACAAGGCCTGAGTAGGATTTCTGGTATGAAAAAAGAGAAAAAAGCCCTTTAAAAAAGGAAAACATGGGGCCAGGGATTTAGCTCAGTGGCATAAGTGCCTGCCTGACAAGCATGAGGTGGAGCTTGAACACCGGTACCACACACAAAACAACAACAAAAAAAACCCCCAAACACACCACACATACTATAATGGGAAATGGGCTGATTAGAGAAAACCTGACTTCAAGTAATCTGGATGTACATAAAATGCAGATAATTGAACAGGAGTCACTCAGCAAACCTTTCCTATTGATCTGAAAGAATCCAGCTAGGAATGGTGGCATATGCCTGTAATTCCAGCACTCTGGGGAGGCTGATGCCAGAGAATGGCAAATTTGACCCCAGCCCAAGCAACTTAGCGAAGACTGTCTCAAAATTTAAAAAAGAGCTGGGAATGTAGTCCCTGAGTTCCCCATGTCTAGTACCACCAAAATAAAATTAATAAATAAATGAATCTCAAAAAATACATTACAAATGTGGGGTTGTTTTTACATTTTGTCCTCAAAATGAATTAACTTTCATTTAAGAATATCAACAAACTTATTTTTAAAAACTTGCAAAATCGTATAAATGTAATAGTATTCAAGGCTAAGGAGGAGCATAGCCCAGTGGTAGATCTCTTCTTGCTTAGCACGTGTGAGGTCCTGGATTTTATTTCCAGTGTCTCAATAAAACAAAATGAATTTGCAAATGTAACTATACAATATAAAGTATATGATAGCATTCCCTAGAGCGGTGGTGATGAACCTATGGCACATGTGCTGCAATAGGCTGTTTATATCACTGAAAGCGCTAAAAGGTTCACCATTACTGCCCAAGTCTTCTTTACTTTTTATCTAATCACAGTGTATTTCACAATTATTATATGAAGTTTGTTTCTGGTTTTACAAATGTGAACTTCAAATCTAGTAAGACAGTGAATCAAAAACACATTTTTCTATAACTACATTTGTTGGAGTAGTTTTCTACTACAAAAATGACAGGCTTGTGTACTCAGAAAAGACAAAAAATACAGAGATGGAAACATCTGAAAATTACCTTTAACAATGAATGAACTTTAAAATCTACATTACCTGATGAGTTCAGGAGAGTGGATAATAGCTTCTACAATATTTTCTCGAATGCAATGTCGATCTTCCTCTGGTATAGTGTAAGGAGATATATCCCCTGGCGCTGTTTCCCGATCAGGCCAATACTGTGTTATCATATTTTTCAAATAGATAACACCTAAAATGCAATCAGTTTGACAAAGGAATATTTACTGTGAAAGCACTGTGACTATCCCAAGTGTTTATATCAACTATTTCTTTCAGATTCCTGTTTCTAAGCCTTTGTTTTATACAAAATACTACACTCAATTATTTCAAGTTAAACAAAACATGAATTTAACACTCAGTTATGGCAATCACACACAAAATCACTGAACACATAACCTAAGAGAACTTTGCACTTTTTTTGTTCGTTTCTTTGAGACAGGGTTTTACTATGCAGTTCAGGCTGGCCTTGAACTAAGGGCCATTTTCCTGCCTCAGTTTTCCAAGTGCTGGGATTACTGATATACACCACCCTATCCAGTCTCACCCTTTTTCCTTTTTTTTAAATCAGTACCAGTGATCGAACTCATGACCGCGAGCTTATAGGGCAGGCGTTTATATGGCTGAGCTAAATCCCCAGCCCTTTTTTCTTTCTTTTTTTTCAGCCTCACGCTTTTTATAGGAAAACTAAATTAACTTTATAAACAAAAATTTATTTTATTTTTTGGTCTTCTTGAGACAGGGTCTCCCCTATGCAGTTCAGGCTGGCCTTGAGCTTGCTTTGTAGCCCAGGCTGGTCCTGAACATGCAAGGATCCTCCTGCCTCAACCTCCCAAGTGCTGGGATTACAGGTGTGCACCACCACGCCCAGCTTCAAAATGGTTTTATAAACCAAAAGTAAAGACAAAACCACCTCACATTAATAATTGCTACAACTACTCTCATGAAAGTATAAATAAAATGCTCACTATACAAAAAGCATCACACTATAAAGGATCCTAAACCTATAAATCTAAGTATTTCAATCACACAGTACTTAATGTTATTTTATGGGAGAACCTGCTATGTGCAAATTTATAAATTACTTTTTCTATCAGCTATCATACTGCTACCTTTCCAAATTGCTGTAAGACAAAATTATCAAACTGATGTGACAAAAATCTATACTGCTAACAAAGTTTTTTAACCTAGCTTTCTGAGTATACAAATCACAAAAAGTCTAAGATATAGTCCAATGGAGAATTATTCAAAATTAATTAATTCCTAAATTCTATAAAATGTAGGCTCTTCTCTGAACACAATTTTTTAATTTCTTTCTTTTTTTAAAATTTGGCAGTACTAAGGATTAAACCCAGGGCCGTACACATACTAAAGTAAGTGCTCTACCAACTGAGCTACACTCAGTCCTTTCTTTTTTTATTTTTAAAACAGGGTCTCCTTAGTCTGGCTTTGTGGCATACACCTACAATCCCAGGACTTGGGTGGCTAAGGCAGGAGGATTGCTGGGAGTTCAAGGCCACCCTAAACTACATGAAACTCTGACAAAACAAAACAAAAACAGGGTCTCCCCCTGGATGTGATGGCGCACTCCTGTAATCCCAGCACTTGGGAGGCTGAGGCAGGCACACCCTTGAAAGGATCCTTGCAAGTTCGAGACCAGCCTGGGCCACAAAGTGAGCCTAAGCCTAGATTGAACCACATATGGAAACTCTATCTCAAAAATTCAAAACCAAAACCAAACCAAAACAAAAAAATACAAGGTCTCCCTAAACTGTCCTGGCTGTCCTCAAGGTACAATCCTTGTGCCTCGGTCTCCCAAAATGATAGGCTTACAGGCTTGTACCACCACATCTGGTTTTGAGTGTTACCTGAAGTCACACACTCATTTGAACAAGGATGATTTACAGAATAAGCATTTATATATTTTAGTTTGCCTTATCTTGGAAATTAAATTAGTACCTCTTACAATGTTTTCAAAAGACTAGCATTAAAATACCCTCCAACAAAAGTTTTAAAGCCGTGCATGGTGGCACAAACCTGAAATCCCAACACGCGGGAAGCTGAGGCAAGAGGATCTTTGTTAGTCTGAGGCCAGCCTAAACTGCATAGGGAAACCTTGTCTCAAAAAAGAACAAAATAAATAAAACAAATATACAAACAAAAATGAAAATTCTAAGATAAACTAAACCTAACAAAAAAGGTTAACTCAATATATGAGACTAACATATTCGTTCATATAATTTTGTTTTCGGTTCTTTTAAGAAAGGATCTTGCTAAGCAATTCAGGCTGGCTTTTAATTCACTATGTAGCTCAGGCTGGCCTTGAACTTGCAGCAAACTTGCCTCAACCTCCTTAGTGCTGGGATTACAGGTATGTGTCATTATGCCTACTACCTAAATTTGATTCTTTATCTCTAAAACAGAATGAAGATCAAAATTAAGGACTGTTAACAGTCTTTCTATGTCGAGATATAGTCTATTTCTTTCTATCATAGTGAATAAAGCAATGGGATACGTGCTTATTTGTTTTAAATTTTTTACACCGAAAAAGCATGAATAACTTAAAACTACACTGCAAGAATTCATGATTCAATCTATATCCCTAGAATGTTCGAGCACTAATGAACCAATCATCCAAACTCTAGCAAATACCACATTGCCATGCACTAAATATCATCCTATTATTTTAAGAATATAATTTATTTTCTGATTGCTTAATCACTGCATAGTCTCTACAACAGTGACAGGTAAGAGCACATGCTCAACAAACACTGAAGTAAAAACAGACTGGAAATCAATATAATCGAAAACCTCAAGAAAATTCTCAAAGACTTATCATGACCCTTCAGCGTGTGACATGGAAAGAATTTAGGACTGTGGAGCCTTGGGCAACTTTGCCTTTGTCACCCATAGCTTCCAAAAATAACTAATGTTAGTTGTTTTGCATGTGTATCTGAGCTTGCATGTGTATGGCACACACTTGCTTCTTGGGATTACACTCAGCCTTGAATGCCAAGCATGAGTTCTAACACTAAGTCATATCCTCAGCCCTAATTCTATACTTTTCAGTTTTGTACACACTAGAACGATTCCCTAGTACTGTATAATTTCATCTTTTCTTTTTCTGGTACTGGGAATCACACTCAGGACCTTGTGCTTGCCAGGCAGACACTTAGGCTGCTGAGCTACATCCTGGTCCTGTAATTTCACTTTCTGACACACATTAAATCTCTAGAATGTGTTAAGAACTCTACAAAATGCCAAACACTTTCAATTTCTTAATAAAAATTTGGGATATAAAGGCAAAGCTTCTAAACTAACAAATAAAAACTTTAATAAGAGAATGAGATTTTAAAAAATGAGATTTAAATAATCAAATGACTATTTCCTATTGAATTATAAATGAAAAAAATTTACTGCTGACCTTGAACCAGTAAAATTACTGTTTCATACTAGTAACAAAGGCATTCCCGTATCATGCTAATCATAAAAAATTTACTCCAGGCTGGCCTCAAATTCAGTGATCCTCCTGCCTCAGCCTCCCGAGTGCTTGGATTACAGGCATAGGCCACCACACACAGCTGATTTGTTAATAAAACCTACCAATTTTTGTAGTGTGTAAGTCAAACATGAAATTATTCCTCTAAATTCTGTCACAAAACATCAAGATATTTGCTGTTTGCTGTAAACAATGAAGGCACATGGATTCTGGGAGAAAAATCACTGAAAGTCTAGTCAAAGATAGTTCTGTTATTCAATTTACAAACCTTTAAAACCATACCTTTACACACACTCAAGAAAATAATATAGGAAACTTGCCTGCCTGTCTTACAGGTAAATCCAGTTGTTCTGACATAGTAATCTGGAGCAGTGTTGAAACAAAATTCAGAGACTTGTGTGCCTACAAACAATAACAACAAAATACACATTTTAAATTATTCCTATAAATTAAATATATTTTAAAATAACAGATCCATGAAACTTCAATACACTTTCATTGCTTTGGTTTACACAAAGGGTCTCTGTAACTTCGTTTCAGTCTTACTTTTTACTACTGTCTTGTATTGAACTTGAACAAATAAATTCTTACACGCTTCCATTTGCCAGTACTTCCCATTTTTCCCAAAATGGGAAAACAGTATTTTCATAGCAACCTATTTCTCCTTTAGTAATAATTATTTCCCCATATACATATTCTATTGACCAGCCAGATGCTTACCAAATCAATAAGAGTGGACAGTGAAGTGTGGTTTCCACGGTGCTAATGTTTACCTCCTGATATGGTCGCTGCTTTACACAGCAACAGTGTGTTCTGTTGATGAAAACTGCCTCTACCCCAATGACCACTTTTCTGCACACAATGTATTTCCATAAAGTGAAAAAATCAAGTTTTAATAAAAGGAGTAACTCTATGATAATTTAACAAATGTATAAATATGCAAGTAGCAGACAAAAAAGAAGCATATCACTAATGTTACTAGCAGTTACCACTGGGATATGGTAGAAAGTGTTCCCTACACGTCTTTTGTTCTCCAAATTTTTATCACTTTCATCAACAAATCAAAAATATATAATGATTCCTAAATCCTTATTTATCTTCATGTTATAAAACACCCCAAAATTTCCTGGGTGTAGTGGCACAGGTCCGAAGCATTACTCAGGAAACTGAGGTAGGAGGATCACTTCAAGTACAAGGCCAGCCTACACAACACAGTGAGTTTAAGGCCAGCCTGAACTATATACTGGGACCTAGTCTCAAAAAACCATAACAGAAAAAAACAAACAAAAATTTAAGTTGGATCCTTTTTGTACGTTTTAGCAGTTTCATTACCCCCCATCACCAAAATAATCACCATATAATGTCAATTTCTTTCAGTATATTTATTTTCTGCACAAGTTCTCGAAGACAATCTGATTTTTCGTCCCATTTTACAAGATCTTTTCTCTAAATATTCTGCAAAAACTTACAGAATTTTCAATAAAAAATTTATTCCACATTAGAAGCCACAATGATACTTTATCAGTCAATCCAAAAAACTTACTTATTTAGGTATTTTTGATGTAGGACATTAAGCTAGGAGCTTGCTTATTCAGAGTACAGGGCTAACTAAATAAAACACCAAGCTCCATTATATCAAGGAAACATATATATACTACCATAAAAGAACACGAGATAATGAAACAGGCAATTACAATAACATATCCTTAAAGAAATAGTGATCCATATCGAAGAATCCAAAGGAACCTCCTAATATAGTTGAAAACAAAATCTGTGAGGAAAGAATTAGGTGGAAGACAGGAAGGAACAACCTAACCAGATCTCAACACAGTAAACCCCTATCACTTCCTAAGCCTTTCACATCATTTACTCATTACACTTTGCTGATTCCTTTTCTCTGCTCCTTTGCTGATTTCCTGTCCTTTTAAATCTATTAATGCTAGAGCTCACTAAGACTTCATTATAGGCCACTGGTGGCAAACCTATGGCACGCATACTGCACTGGGCTGTTTTATTACCAAAGGCACTAAAAGGTTCGACATCACTTTTACAGGCATGTGCCACCACACCTGGCAACAATCTTTTAAAATTATAGCTCTATCCCCCTTAATCAAACTTTTAAACAATTTTCTATATAACATCTAGAACCATGAAGTTATCTTGCCCGTTATCTTCTGCATCATCTTAAACATTCTTACATCCCACTTTATGTTCTTTCAACAATAAAACATATCAACAGATTTCAAGGTCTCTATATGCTCTTTCTACCTACATTACTCTGACATGCTTCACTAGTTAACTGACTCACAATTTCCCATTTTTTGGGTCTCCACTTAAACAGTATTTCCTTACAGCCTTTCCTATTTCACCATTCAAGGCTTTTTGTTACTCATTGTTTTTTCTTCACAACACATACTACGTATTTGTAATTACTGTATCTGTAGTCTGGTTTTGTCTCTTTCTCCCATTAATTAGACCTTAAGTACCACTGAGTAAAGACTATACTATTTGTATATCCAAACAATTTGTCTGGATGAACTAAAAGAATCAACAAATGTGAGTAAGCAACTCAGAAGCAGATGCGATTACCTAGGGTGGTGATGGTGAACCTTTTAACAGTTTTCAATGATAAGAACATCCTGCTGCAGAACACTTGCCAGAGGTTTGCCACCACTACCTCAGGCAAGTACGGAGTAAGAAAGGGTATTTATTTTTAAGCGACAGACAAGATGAACCCCGAAGTACATTACTATTCATACTACTGCTACTACTACTGCCACCAACACATTTCATCCAAAATAAAATGTAACCGCCGGGTGTGGTGGCTCAGACCTATAATCCCAGCACTTGGGAGGCTGAGGCAGGAGGATCATTGTGAGTTCAAGACCCTGCCAGAAAGAAAGAAAGAAAGAAAGAAAGAAAGAAAGAAAGAAAGAAAGAAAGAAAGAAAGAAAGAAAGAAAAGAAAGAAAAGAAAGAAAAAGAGAAAGAGAGAAAAGAAAGAAAAGGGCTGGGGATTTAGCTCAGTGGCATAAGTGCCTGCCTTGCAAGTGCACAATGGTGAGTTCGATCCCTGGTACCTTAAAAAAATATATATATTAAAAAAAAAAGAAAGAAAATTAAAAAGAAAGATGTAACCAGAAAATAAACCCTAATATGATTTTTTCAAGGTATTCATAACATAAGCCCTACCCCCAATGAGCCATACAGATGCACCTTTGTATGGGAGGTAAATACCTTTGTAACAAGATGAACTCGAGACTTTTGCCAATCAAAGCAAACACACAAGAAATGTGCACA
>PVJX010004971.1:0-66054 GCA_004027295.1 Dolichotis patagonum
ACAAATTACATACTGACTTCTTGGAAATAGTTGTTCAAATTATAAAGTTAAAACATGTAAAGTAGACATTCAAACAGTGAGTCTGTTAACAGTTCTGTTCCATGATCTGACAAAAAAAACAGCAATATGGTCATCCATCTTACCCACTCAAATATACATTCAATTATATCAAAAGGGTAAAATTAAACACAACAAAACAACAAAGCAGATCACAAGAAAGCTATGTAAGAAACATAAATTCCAAAACTAGACAATTGGACATATTCACTCTATTGTATTGACTCTTGTTTTCTTCCAAATAGTTGTCCATATTGTCACATACAGGGAATTCACAATGAACAACCTAGTATGGAATTGATCTGAGCAGGACAAGGAGGGCGTTTCAGGTCTTCAAGACCAGACAGTAGGGAAGCCAAGAATGGCTGTCATAGTGTCTCTCATTCTCCTCAAAACAACTGTCCATACCTTGATGTATGTTGAACTTAAACAAAACAAAACAAGCTAAAATCACTTTGAACAAAGAATGATAATTTTTCTAGATTACACATCATGACATTATGGAATCAGCACTGAGTACTGTAGTGTCTCTTTTTCGTCAAAGTAGTTCATTTCAACATGTGTTATATAGTTAGTTCTTGTAAACTGCTTATAAGCTCTACACATTCATGAGTCTCTAAATGTATATCTATCCTTTCTGTATTAGAGGTAAAAACAAAACAAAGCAAGATAAAACAAAACAATTCCTAAGAAAGCATGAAGCAAAAAAGTCATATATAACCGCAATACAAGGTTAATCATGTGTTTTAAAAACTACTCAAACTTGTATATTCTTATATGATTCTAACTACTTAAATATTAACTGGGCCAACATATTTAATGTATTTGTCTCTTCCAAAATACATATTACAGAATAATTCTTATGAAAACACTAAATCAGAAATATATTCAAGGGAAATCTTCATCAGAATGAGCTGGGTTGCTATTAAATCAGAAAGTTCCTGTGTCCTCATCAAAATTGACTAAACCTGAACATGTAAGAATGTGAATTGGAGATACACATTTTTAACAAACTTCCCAAATGACTCTTATTTGCATTGAGCTTTGAGAATACAGACTTATGTATAACCTATCTTAGTTAGATCCTAGGAGTAGTGTAAATGTATGTGATGCACATACAAAATTGAAGGTCCCTTATTCATATTGAGAACATGGGAAATCTTAGTTTAAAAACCTCAACTAATAAAGATTCATGAGTAGAAATGGTTTGTTTATAGAAAGACTTTTGCATGGATCATTAATTTTTAGAAAAGTTCATAATCTTTCATAAATTAGATTCATCATTAAATACACAAGGGCTTGCTGACTGACACTAAAATGAATAGTTAAGCGCAAGAGTGTGGTAAGAGACATTTAGAAACCAGAATGGCTGCTTGATAAAATGTAATGTTGGGGAAAAACTGTCCTCCAGGCCTGTATTTTCTTCTAAAACACTTGAAAATGATTTTTTAAGTGGCAAATTATATGTGGTTTTTTCAAGAGTATAATTAAATGGCTTTACATATTTTTCCCTTAGTTCTCTTTTGAGTTTTAAATTTTTTAATAAAATGAAATATTTCCTAGAGGTTGATGATAATGAAAACTTTAGTTCCTAAAGCATATATTAAGAAGCAAAAAGAGGCTACGTTAGAAAACTCAGTTTTAAGTTGTTATCCTGGGAAATTTTTGATCTGACAGAACAACATATTTTAGTTTGCAAATGAATTTAATTTCCTGTACAACATAAAACATGTTCTATCCTTACATATTCTATGCTTAGGATTTACATAATATTAAAACTTTGTTCTGAAAATTTTATTGTAATTACTGTAACCAGAATGCCATCTTTACCTAAATTATTTAGAAAAAATCAAAACACTTCATTCAGATTTATAAGAAACGTTACCCACCTCATGATGACTGACAGCATCTCCCAAGCAGACAGCACAGCACCTCAACCTTTCTGAAGTTTTTTTTGACTGAATTATAATCCAGTGTGCCTGAAACAGTAACAATTTATACCCCTTATCCCAACATACTTGTTAATAGTGCCTCCTTCATTCTCAGGTATCCAGTTTTAGAGAGTAAATTACATAACCGATCCTAAATTTTGACATTCTTATATTCTTATAAGTATCAATTTTCTCTCACACTTAAGCATTTACACTAATCCTTGCTATCTTCATCTTATGATAGGTAACAGAAGCAATATCACAAGAGGAATAGGTTTGACTTCTCCCTCAGTTCATAAGTCTCTTTACCTTTTGTTGGCCCTCAACTGTTGTGTGGTGTAGCACTGTTATAGTTTGTGTCTGGCTGTACCCCAAAGCTTCATGAGATCATGGGGGAAGGCTTTTCAGAGGCAGCTGAATCTACAGTTTGTGACTGATTCATTGTCTAGTGCTGGGATTGGTGGTGTGAGTGCTGCACCCACTCTGGATCAGGTAGCATGCATACAATATAAGGGAGGGAAAGACTTCTTTGCTCTTCTTGTCTTTGCTGCCTCTGCCATCCCCACAGCCATGAACTATTATCCCTCTGCCAGGCCACCCTGCCTTGGAGCCGGTGAATTATAGAATGAAACTTCCATGAGCTATGAGCTAAATGAACCTTTCCTTCCTTAATTTTGGGCATCAGATATTTTGTCTCAGCAATTGAGAGAAAAATAACCAAGACAAGCACCTTCCTAGAAATAAGAAACTGTACATGTAATTGTTTTCTCTTAACATCTTGGTAAAAGAATTGTTTGGACCAACCTATACAACCTGTTTTCAGTATTGTGGATTAATATGAAATTGTTGGAAGTATTTTAGGAGATTGACTAAGATCTTAGTTTCTGTGTTGAATGGAAAAGGACTTGCAGTCTAGCATCCTCATTCCAACTTCAATTTCTTCGCCAAATGAGGTGTTAAAAGTCCCAACTTATGCCTGGCATGATGGTACGCACCTATAACACCCTTGGGTGGAGGCAGGAGAGTTGCAGCTTTGAAGCCTATTTAGGTAATTAGCAAAACCCTTCATTAAAGTAAAGTAAAAATTTTAAGTGGGATGGGGTATAGTTCAGCAGGAAAACACTTCCCTATTATGTGTAAGGCCCTGGATTTGGTCCTCTGTACTGTGAAAAGTCCTCACTTCCATTCCCCATCAGTCTGTTGTAAAATATGATAGAAATAAGAAATTTAGCACAGTGCATTGCACCCAGTACCTATTTTGTTTTACTGCTAAAACTACCACTACAACTACAGATAGCAGTACTTTAGTTTCTTTTGGTAGATAAATTTTGCACTTGTAATGGGAAAATTTGAAGAATTATTCTGAGGATAGAAAGAACATGTGTGATCACGTCCTCATCTATGGTCTTGTTAAAAGGCAAGAAATTGCAGGCAGTTATGTAACCCATTCCTTTGTCCATTTAACAATACATACTGGTATGGCCCGGAAAAATATAAAAAGAAAAAGAGCACTGACTTCAGTATGATTTCACTTAAGACCACAGCTTAAGGATATTTCATTACAATTAGTCTTCTCGCCTATTTTTTTCCATACACAGCAATATTTAAAATTGGTAACTTTGATTACTAAACTTATCCCATCTCTCTAACATAGGAGGTGCTGAGGAAATTTCCATGCATCAGTTACATATTGCCGACTTTATCAGATCTTATTCACATTGTTGAATGCATCAGGCAGCCTGCTTGGGAGCTGTGCTCCTCTGAAGAGCCTGGGATGGACGTGTCTCCCTCTTTATGTGGTCTGACCTCAAGGAGGCTTTGCAGTTTCCAGAGAATAAGGCACTGTGTGACAGGGCATTCAAGTCTCTGTTTGGGCCACATTTGATAATACCAGATCATTCAAACCATATCACATGGCCAAACCTAGAGTCATATGTGGGGGAAACACAAAGTAAAAGTAGCAAGCGAGTTGATTACTTGTGGTCATTAACATAAGCATCTAACCTGAACCAAAATAACCATGGTCATTTTTTTTAATCAAAGTGCTGTGCACCTAATATTTGTATAACAGTAGGTTGTTTTGACCTCCTTTTAAAGCTGAGATAGGTATTAATTCTCTACTTCAGGGTTAAAAGAACTAGATGTCCTTATTTTTTGGAACATAGGGGAAAACTGAACACTAATGTAATGAAGGCTTAATTTAAATCCTGAGCCTTTATCTTTGGTAAGCACTAAAGTTTCCATTTCTACATAAAAAGAAGATGAATTACCTGGTTTATTGTTTTCTTGGGATTATAATATGTTGCACTTTCATTTTCTCCTAAATAAGGATATTGACTTTTGTATAGATTTCCTATTTTAATTTAAACAATATTTTCATCACATTTTTAGTTCTAAAAAAAGTAATAATTTATAGTGTTCGATTGCTTTGCAGAGGAAAAGTAGTACTCAGTTTATGTCATTCTCATATTCAGTATTCTGTGTTCTTCAACACACTGCCATGCATATCCACATATGCAATACAGGACTGTGCACCTTTCTATACAGTATGTATGAACACAATTATAAAAGTCACTTTTACTTAGAATGTAAACTATATGGTATGAACAAAGAATAGAAAAATTTTAGCAAGATCTTTTTTCTTGTTATTCTAATATAGGTATTTAGATAATCAAGAAATGATTTTAATCACTAGTTTAACTTGTTTTCTATAACGAGCCAAACAAATCTTAATGAAATTTTCTTTAATGGTTTATAGGCAGCAACTGAACTCTTTAAGATATTTAAAAATCTATGAATCGATTCTACTCATTTAAAGAGTGAAATAGTTGAACTGTTTGAGCAAGTCTTCCTAGTGACTTACATCAGATTATTTTTATATTTTTGTATATGAAGCAATTTCTCAGAAACAAAACAGACACAGAATAATGCTGGAGGGAATAATGTCTTTCTGATCTCAACTCAAAGCTAGCCTCAAGAGCTTGTGTATTTCGCTCAATAACCAGGGCAGTGGGAGTTGAGAAGCAGATTATCTCTGCCTGAAAGTGAAGTCTTTAGATCAAAAACTAAGAGCAAGAGATAAGGAAAATGAAAACCATTAAGTAAAACATACAAAAGCAAACAAATAGAGGAAATAACAACTATTGTTTTCATGGCTGTAGGAGCAATGAGAGGCATCTTAAAAGAAAGGAAAGCAAATATGTACTTCAGAATATCTTATTTTCAGAATCATTGAACCTGATATGCGAGAATCAATTTTATTCTTCCTAAATGACTTGACTTTATAATAACAGCATACGGAAACAAAGCCAAAGCCAGCTGTCTCATAAGAGCATACATTTCTTTCTCTTACTTTCTAATGCTTCTTTTTTTGCTTTGTTTCATTTTGTTTTTTTGGAAAGTAAACCTCATACCCCCTTAGGGAAAGCCTGACTTGGGGAAGATAATCATTTTAGAATTCAATAAGTATAACACAGAATGCAATTTCTGCAAGATACTTGACTCATAAGGTTTAATGTTCTCAGTCATTAAAATGAATAAATTATTTCAGATATGTCCTCTTCCAAATGTTTGTCATATGAGAACAAAGGAAGATCTCAATGTTTACCTAATGTGTTTGTGAGAACTATAAAACAGGTCATTGTAAACAGGTTCATATTTTCATTCAAATACCCTGATTATTGAGAATTTTATTCTGGATCAAGAATTTAATGTCAGTTTCATTACAGATGTACCAAAAATTAATTTAGAAATAGATGGCAGTAAATATTCACAATTGTCCAAACTCATTTTTCAAGTACTATGATATGGACAAATGTACTCTGTATATCTACAGTAAAATATTATGTAATATTATATATGTTGGTATCACTTAATCCTCTGAATGATCATCCTGTTATGAGCAAGAAAATTATAGTTTAATAGCCAGTATGGCATACAGAGTTACACTGGAGTTAAGAATTTAAAGAGCTTACTATATTCTGTGGGTGTAATTTAGAGAAAATGAGGTATTACAGAATATATATACATGCAGAATATAAAGTAATTTCATCACTTACTCAGATGAACTTATTATATGAACTTATATTTAATTAACATTAAGCTGCCCCACTAGAATTTTAAAATTCTAAGTAATGAGTCATTTGGATAACAGATATCAGATGAAAAAATCCAATTAATAGAGTATCTCTTAACAGAGGTTTATGTATTCAAAATAATTAGTTAATTATCCTGCATTACTAAAGTATGCTGTCTAATACTCAGCACTACATCCTAGATAGCAAACCTAGGAACAGAAGTCTTAGAATAGAGAAGCTAATAATAATGGCTTGAATAAATTATTGCAGTCCTCTTATTGGTGGCTTCAGTAGGATGAAAACTTGAAAATTCTTCAAAACAAACATTAGAAAATTAAATGAAGAAGCAGCTAAAGTTTAGAACCAAAACACAGAAATGAGGCAACAAAAACTGGATGTATTATTTAAGGTTTGATGACAACTGGAGGTAAACTGAAATAAGATGGCGGAAAAGGAATTAGGAACTATGTAATTTCCCTTTCCATCCCAGAACTAAAAGTAGAATGTGATTGAGATAGAGTTACACGGTGGGGAAAAGGAGCAAGAATAAAGCGGAAAAGTTGATACTTTATGGATAGTAAGTGGTCATATTGAAGCATAAAAACAAAACAAAACAAAACCGTATGATTTGGGCCCAAAGTCTTTTCTCCTGTAACTCAGAAATCTGAATCAGATCCAGTAGCTGCAAAGAAGATCATCCTGTTTCTTGGACACTGTTAGAATTGGAAAGCATGCCCAGAATACAGTATACATATGTCTCGTAATGGAAATAAAACACCCCACTATGTGTTTATGTTTAGGAGGAATTGGAAAAGCAAGCCAGTAGGAAATACAGGAAAATAAAATATAAGACTGTGCTTGACATATCCCTTCTCTGGAAATCATGTATGCAGTAATACCAGGGAAGAGCCAAAATTAGGGAATAGGGAAAGGAAGAGAGAGCAGTCATTGACTCAAACATTCTTTTCTTTAACAACTTCTTAAATGCATACTATGATATGTGCTGTGTGTGCTGGAAATGCAGACATGAAAAGGCACACTGTCTCCCTTAAAGAGACTCCTCATGTAACTGAGGAGGTAGATAAACAAAGCCAATATTCTGTGGAGAGGCAGTAAAAAGTAACAAGGATATTATAAGATGAATGAGAGAAGAAAGGAAGAACACTATTCGGCCTTAACCCTTGGGCAGAGGATGTAAAAAGAAGAAAGCACGTGGAGATTTCAAGTGAATACGTAGTGTGAGTGTGTCTTGACAGTTAAACAGAAATTACACAAATGTATAATGGACAGAGTGGCTCATAAAACATCTTGTAGTTACGATGTAACCTACATAGTATATTTGCAAGTTAAAGTACCATGCACAGCTGTGTTAGGAGACATAAACCTCAAGATAAATGGAACAGGACAAGTTTAATATAAAATATTGATTATAACAAGATTTGAACAGAGGGATTGCCTAGCAAGAAGACAACTGTAGAGAATAAAGTAATAGCAAAAGGCATAGCCAACACCTCTTAAGGCTGAGATAGAAGGGTCTTCCCTCATGCCCACCCCCAGGGCTGAGATCTAAACCTTGCTGGAGAGAATCTTGCCTAGCAGAGAATCCCTGGGGAACTGAGCCAGTAAATTTTGCTCAAAATTTGCTCTCAGAAATTTGCCAGGTTTTTGTACTGTACCTAGGAAAGCTGCTTGCAAGGATCTGTCTGACTAGAGGTTACAAAACTGCGTGAAGGAGTATGGGGAGAGCCACTGGGTACTACACAGCACCGTGCCTTATGGGAACCAGGTGCTGGAAAATACTCTGTGTGTCACAAGAATATGGTGCGGGAATAACCGCTTGATCTGTGGATACCAGCTGCTGGACATGGAACCTGCCAGAACTAGAAGAGCTAAGTGAAGAGCCGTGCTGAGCAAGCTGACACCTTCCCGGGGCAGCCTGGAGCACTGTGTTCCAAAAGACAGTCCTTTCTCTTCCCGTGTCTCTAGAACCCCTGTGTTCACAAAACTTACCATCATATACATTGGCAAAGAAAAAGTGCTTAAAATGACCCAGCCTTTTTTTTTGCCAAAAAAGAAAAAAAATAAGAATGAATTTAGAGTGTAAGCAAAAATTCAAAATTAGCACAATGGACATCAAAGTGCTTGAAGGCATTATAAATTATAATATATAATTACATATATTAATATATAATGTTTAATTGAGTTTGCATCCACCACTAAACTATAAACTTCAAGAATACAGAGACTATTTATCCTCAGTTATTTTTTAAATACTTCAGTGCTTAGCACATAGTAGTAAGTCAGGAAAATGTTTGTTGAATAAATAACTGAACAAATCATTTCAAGTTTTGTCAAGATAGTTTTTGTAGCCCAAAAGATTTGTCTACTGTTCTGGGTACCTTTTCATTAACCTCATTTAAGTCAGGTATGCTTGTCATGGTTTTCCTACTTACATTTTCAAACTACATATGAGCATTCTGCTGTTTTTCTCAGAACTTCCATAATCTTTGCCTCTAAAGAAAGCCACAGGACAGGACAAATATCACCAGCTACACTTTCTTCTCCTTGGCTGCTGCTTCAGAATTTCTCCTTCACTAACTTTTCCCAAAAAGCAAAGACAAGGGAAAGAAAAAAGATGATTAAACTCTCAATTTTGTCTTGTATTGGTATACTTTAACATATTTAAGGTATATATACTCATAATTTAGGCAGTTTAGGTAAAGTATATTAGAGTTTTGAAAAATTTGCTGCCACTGGAAAAGTAATAACTTGAGCTGTGACTGTCAGAATTTTTTGAAGTAATAGCCTTTACAGAAAGTACATTATTCAAAATACTTTAAAATATGCAAACAATGCACAAGAAGATTCATAGGCTGTAAAATTATCCTAAGCCAGAACAAAATTTCTCTGATCTTTAAAGGGATTTAGCTATTAATTTCTAAATGCTGAGCATAGTTGACATTTCAAATTGAATTGTTACTGAAGTAATCACATTGATCTCTTAGTTAAATGTTCAAAGTAGACTCCATGAAATATGCATGTTACCAAATCAGGGCAGAGTCTTTCTTCAGAATACACAATTTTATTTAGATTTAAAAAACTAGGTGTTTTGGAGTTAAATATATAGTAATCTCTGAATGTAGGATTCACTTCCTCTTTAAAGAAAGTTCAAGTTCAGACTCCAAGAGATTTATGCCACATTTATTCTGTAATTCATCTTATTAAGAGTCTATTAAAGGGAAGAACACAATTTGGCCTTCAGCCTTGGGCAGGGGATGTAATGAGAAAGAAGATTTCAAGTGAATATATGATGTGGGTATGTCTTAACAGTTGAACAGAGAATTACACAAATATATAATGGACAGAGAGTTATAAAACTTGATTATAAGAGTTGATTATTGACTTGAAGTTATCAGAGATTTCTGATAATTTACATTGAGAAAATGAATTCATTTAAGCCATATTACATATCACAAATATTTCCAAGACCACATTTCCCTAACTGTGAAATAGCACCCTGTTGAAACATTAAATGAGTTTATGTCATTATGGGCCAACATTTTATAAAATTATTTCATATTAATTTTTATGGTTGTCTTCCAAAGTATTCAGAAAATATGATATTTACCTGTTTTACTAAATCTGTGAAGCTTATTTTTACATAACTTTTTGCAAAAACAACATGATTTTCTAAGAAGTCATATGTAAATAATAATGAATATGAACTCAGATGTTTACAACCATAAAATGATTATCTAATGACTGATGATTGAGTAACATCTCTAAAAAGTCCTTTAAATTCAACTTTGCTAATACTCTTTTTGTATGTTAGTGTTACTGTCATGTAGGAAATTCTAAAAGTTCATAGTAGGTCTTCAGTAAAAAGTTGATGAATGTATATGGTGACTTTGGGAAATTTATAGTTCTTATAATATCAAGGAGGGACAATGTCAGTATTTTCAATTAATTATTTATACTTTGTGTTTTCTCAAGACCATTTCTCCATCTACCATCAGCCGTTGGAGTATTTGACAGTGTCTCTTTTCTCCGCAATATCTATTCTACTAATAAATTTTCCCTTACAGAACCTACACAGAAGAAATAGAACATTTTCAAATAATCGCAAAACTGCACAGTTTTTTTTTTTAAATCAAGAATAGATTTAGGGATTTCACAACATATGAATTGAATGAATTCTTTATATACTTGCATATCTGACACTCATTTACACTGTTGACCTTAGTGATAACTATGAATCCTAGAATTTCTAAGTTTTAGAAAATTAGGAATAAAATGTTCAATATTTCCCGTTGGGTCTTAAAGAAGACATAAGAGTTCCAAATGGGATGACTTTCTGCTAACACTCAAGAAGCAGTGATTTATTTTGTCAAAACAGAGATTTACGGCTACTACTTAGTCCTACATTTGTGCAGCAAGCTACCTCATTGAGGTTTTCTGAGCACAGTAAATATTTAATGGCTAGTATAGAGACTACAGAGGTTTCAGAATATAGAACACTTAATTCCTTGTACTTTTTTTGTTCTAATGAGGCTAATTCAAAAGTTGAATTTTTATAAGTTTTTATATGTCTGAGCTGCAAATTTTTCTCACATATATTCAAACCACTGCAGCTGCAGACAGGGCTTAGTAGGGATGATTAAAAGAAAAATAATTGTCATGTTGCTCTGAAAGGACTGATCAAATACAAAGGCAGGGACAGGGGTTAACAACTTGAAATGGTCATCAGGGGAAGTTTGTCTCTACTTTACATGCTGAGATTTCTCAGAGTGAAGTTATTATAATACAGTTTTCTAGACTGAAGACATTTTCTTTTGCATGTTACTTCTTTCATTTTGGAAATCTTACTTTTCCCTCAGTTACTTTTACTAAATAAAGAAAATTTTCAAATATTTATTATTTAGTTTCTTCTGCCCAGTCCATCTGAGTTAGGCAAAAATCTACCCTATTTTAAAACGTAAGTTTACATCATATAATCACTTGAACATTAAATTTGGTCTCTCAGAGTAACTGCTTGCTTTGTAGTAGATGGCATTGTGTTACATCTGCAGACATGGACTACAGGGGTTCGATTCTGCAGAAGACTTTTCCATCTTACGCATTTTCATTTCAAAATACAGATTGAGATTATAACTGATAAAAGAAAAATGATATTTAAGATCTAATGCTAAAAAGAGATGTCTGGTCAAAGCATAAAGTTTGAAATCAGTGGGAGCTACATAATCATTGGAGAAATGAACACAGCTGAAATCATCCATGAAGAAAAATATATCCAGGAGAAAATGTATCAGTGGTGGAAGACAAAAGGGAGACCAAAGAATATGAGAAAGTTCAAGGCCAGCAGCATAAGCAAACCAAAATGGAATAGTATGTAACATATGACAACAGAGACTTTCAAGAAGCAGAGAGGTGAAGTAGAATGAAAACTGTGAATAAGACCCTAAAAACTTATTGCTGTTAAATTAATCTTTGAGAAAACCGTTTGTGTAACAAGGGGAGTGGGTTGTGTGAAGCAAGTAGGCTAGCGACTGAAATGTGTCAGAAAGAGATAAATGGCACTTGCTTAATAGACAGTTACAGTGGTGCCTCAGTTCACAAACTGAATTCTTTCCATAATTCTGGTTGCAAGCAGAATTGTATGAGAAGTGAATAAAATTCAGTGGTTAGGTTCAATGTTGACCTTGTGGATAAATTTGATTCACTTTGCATCCAATTCAGTTTGCAACCAGAATTATGGAAAGAATTAAGTTTGTGAACAGAGGTACCACTCTATAGAGAAGAGTATTGGTATGCTGTTTACTAAATTGCAATATTGTGTTCAGTATTTTTATAAGCCAATGGAAAAAAGCCAGTGAGACAAAGAAATTGAAAGTCCTAAGAGAAAGAAGTAAGGGCTGGGACAGGTTCCATACTATGAGCACAGGAGAATGGTGTGGAAGGAAATTTGGCATCTCCACTGGTTAGACCAGAAAAAGCATTGAAAGCATAATGTGGGTAACTATGGAGTCAAAGAGATGGAAACTAAGAGATCTAGGAGTAAAGCCATACTAATAGAAGCTTACAGAAGGTAGTTAAAGGTTTGAAATATGACCATAGGAATAAAAGCTAGCCAGTTAAAGATGAATAAATGCCCTTACTAGAAGCACCAAGAAAAAGAATTTGTGTGCTTTCATTGTAAATAACTTTCACATAAAAATATTCCTCTCAAGGGAATCATATTGGATAGAATGTACACACACACACACACACACACACACACACACACACTGCAATGGACTGATTATTTATATCCTCCCAAATTTACAGATTGCAACCCTAACCCTCAGTGTCATGGTGCTGCATTGGCGGCATGGTCCTGGTATGTAGTTAGGTTAGCTCATGAAGGTAGAACTCTTTTGATGTGGTCAATATCCTTAATAAAAGGTTACCAGAAAACTTGCTTACCCTCTTTCAACCAAATGTGGACATAGGCTATTTCCTCAGAGAGGGCCCTTGTCAGAACCTAATGATACTAGAACCCTACCTCACACTTCCCAGTTTCCAGAAGTGTAGGAATTTCTTTTGGTTATAGTTCACCCATCTATGTTACTTTGTTACAAGAGCCCAGACTGTCTAAATCAGACACACACACACACACACACACACACACGCACTATATAATTAGCTTGATGCGCCTTTTAAAGTCAGAAAACATAAGAGAAGTTTGTTTGTTTGTCTTGCTGTATTAGCAGACAAACACAGGGTTCATATCTGCTAGGGAAGCACTGTACCTCTTACATACATCTCCAGTCCAGAACCTTTTTAAAATTTAGTATAAATTTACTTCTAGGAATTTTATTCCTCTGTGTAACAACACTTTTAGTTTTTTACTAGGGAAGTAATTCCATTTTATGATTCTCCTAAGCAACGTTTATTTGGATGTCTAAATATATAGAATTTAACAGCTGTAAACACAACAAAGTCTATCAAAATAAGTGCATATTTTGAATTAAATGCAGTGTCAAAGGTACAGCTGTTTTTATTTGCTCATTCTTAGAGTTTAACACTTAAAAGTTACTAGTGGGGCTGTGCTTTGTGGTTGTTAAGTCTTATAATTTAACATGTAATTAAATAAAAGGAAACATGAAGGGGAAGTGCCCATGAGAAATACTTTTTTATGTAAAATAACAGCATATGTTTCTATGACCTGAACTAGCGTCCATCCATCATGCACATGATCTGCTCCCTGCGTTTTCTTTTCCTGGATGGCTCTGCCATCTGTGGCATGACTGTTGCTGGGAAAACTGTGTGGGTTCTCTGATCCACAGGAGCTTCCATTCCACTTCATTGCTCAGTCTTTTCCTTGTAACTTTCGGCTTTATTGAGTGCTCTTATCATTAACCAAGATTATCATTCTCATTTACTTGCATAGTTGTTTATTGTTTGTGTCCCTAACATAATTCCAAAGGAGCAAGTACTGAGTGCCTAGTTGATAGACAGCACTGCATAAATATTGCTTAGTTAATGAATAAGCAAAATAACGTAACAGCTGTATTCTGTAGTGTGCTTGGCTAAATTCATTAAAACATAATGGCGAACCTCTTAGAGCTTTCAACAGTATAAACAGCCTGCTGCTAAACATGTGCCATAGGTTTGAGGTTTGCCACCGCTGCACTAAAACACGAAGCATTGGGAAGTGGTGCTGGGAGTCCCTGTGAGCTAACGCTACCACTTTTAGTGTCTGAGCCAGACAAGCTCAGCTTGACATTTCTGCATGCTGTTTGGTCCACATCAGTTATGCGGCATATTGCAGTATGTACAATACATTGTTGAAGTTTAGGAATATTGAAACATCAATATCAACTCTAACATCATTCATATATTCCTGTACAGGTGAAAAAGACAACTAATATATAATCCATACAGTGTCAGTGGCTGTTTCATGGGGAATGTTAATATGGTAGTGATTTTGAATTATTTAGTGTTTTATCCAATTTTTAAATTTTGTGACTACTTTGTAGCTGTCTGTGGGCATGTTTTGGACATGCCTCTTGCATCTTTTATATGTGCTAAAGTGGAAAGTAGTTCAAGAGCTGTTGCTCAAATTTACCTGTACTTATTGTAAAATAAGCATTCTAGGAAGTCTCAAGCAACTGAGTAACAGTTTTTGTCAGGGAGGAGAAGATAATACGTTTGTCTTTGTGTATATATTGCCATGTCAATGCCATGTTGAGACAATGAATATGTCTCAAAATTGTCTGACTAATAAGTGAATTAATGAAGAATGTAGTTTATGATTTAACCAAAATACTAAAATTCTAGGAGGTGTTTGCTATCAAAAAGATATAATTTATGTTTGTATTCTAGACTTTTACACATTGATTGTGATGATTATTTTTCCCAAAGTACTCTTCTGTAATTTAAACATCTTCCATCAAAAAGTGGAAGTAGATTCTCTATGTGTCAGTGATTCCAAAAAAGGGTAGAAAGAGTTCCCTGTATTGTGGTTAAACCATTGTTTCCAAACTTTGCACACTCACCAATGCCTTGCTAATCTTTTCACTGCCTATAACTCTCCATTCCTACGAAAAAGATAATTGAAGTAAGCAATGCCATTCATTGGAATGTATCTTTTTTGGAGTTATTGTGTGTCTTATTATGGGTTACATTGTGTCCCCCCATAAAGATATTGAAGTTTTAATTCCCAGTACTTCCTGATATGATACTGATTCAAAATGGTCACTGCAAATGATCAGATTAAAAATAAGGTCATTATATCAGAACCTAATCTAATATTACCTACACCCTTTTAAAGAACTTCAGACACAGACAGATCCATAGAAGAAAGACAATGTAAAGACATAGTAATAACACCATCCATAAGCCAATAAGTTAGAAATGAAGTATCATTGTAGTCAGAGGTTGCAAGGGAAACAATTACATACAGGACACATAATTTGTAGTATTGTTTCTAATGGTCACCCAAGGAGTCAAATGCAAAGAAAGTGCAGGAAATCTGTCTACACACTAAATACCAGAGATTTTAGCCAAGGACAAATCTTGCATGAGTTCTTCTAAAGACCTAGAGCCCATGACAATGCCTTCCATAAGTTCAACTAGAGGCCTAGAGCACACGCCAATGACTCATGCAAGTCTGCTTCACAGATCAGGGCTGGGAATGCTCCAAGGCCGGTGCAAACAGATCTGTGCCAGTAGGCTGAGGGTTCTACACTGCAGCCAGGAAGCAATGCTCAAAGAAGCAGAGCTCCTCTGAAAAATACCATCCTCAGCAACAAAAGAGGTCCAGAGCTCCTTGGATGATGAGAACAGTTGAGCTCACATCAGGAAGTCTCTGTGACAAGCTTCTGCAGGAGATTGAAGAGCACACATCTTTTTCCTCTGGAACCAGGAAGCTATGCTCAAGTAAGGACCAGAGCTCCCCCAAAGTGAACCACAGCCATTTTCAGCAATAACAAAGTCCACACTCCTCTGACAATGAGGATAGCAAATTCCTGTCAGGAAAGAAGCTCCACAAGCTCCTTCAGGAGGACCCATGACAACAGGGGAACCAGTAGCATCAAACAACACTACCTCTTCCCCTCCAGTTCTCCTTTTTATATGGGCACCAATCTTCAGGTGGGCAGCCCACACTCAGCGCCATGGTGATTCAGTTCATTTGGTATTACAAATTGACCACCAGTTATCAATCCACTACAGGCATAAAACAAATTCTTCCTCGTATCTGTTAGAGGAAACCAACTGTTATACACCATTAAGTTTTGACTTTTTATTTCTAGAACTGGGAGATAATAAAACACTGTTATGAAAGCCATCCAGGCTGTGGCATACTTTCCAAAGAGCCCTAGATAAGTAATGCAGGGACAGAAACCAACTGAAAATCATGGTTTAGATAATAATAATTGCCTAAAATAACTTAAACATGTTCAATTTGTTATCATGGCTTAGAATAGTGAAAAGACACCTTTATTAATGAGCAAGATTGTTTTCAAATCTATTTTTTACATACATATCTGTAGGCAGTATTGAAAAGTATTCCAAAAAATATAATTTGCCTACTACTTATGGTAACTTTTTGCCTGAATGTCAGCTGTTATCAAACACTTTTTAATCTGACCTTAGATTTTCCCATTAGGCATGGTACAAATCAGCCCTTAAATTTACCATGTATTTTTCTAGGTTCAGGAGCCTACTGAGAGGAATATTTTACTCACAGCATGTGGGTCTTCCCCTCCAGGCTTCAGATTAGCTTCAACATCAAAAGCCCTAACTGCTTGCAGCATAGTAAAGCAATGTGCCCTCTTCAATTTTTCCTTGCTTCAGTTATCTTTTATATGAGGAGAGACTGCTCTTTTACATATAGTACTCTATGACTTAGATTTGCAATAAAATAAGACACTGTTCATGATTGATTTGTACATCTGGTATTTGTGATTCTTTTTTTTCTGTCTTGTTAAAGAGGTCAGAGAATTTTTGGCATCCAGTTTGTACATCTTCCTTCAAATTCGTACCTTCACCGGAATCCATCTTTCTTTTTGATCAACATCATAACAGGTAAAGAATTTTACAGAGTAGTGTTACAGTTATTCCTCTGATTTTTCTAAAATCAGATTTCTTTTGAAAGTGGACCTCCCCCTTTTTGGTCTTAGCAGATAAAATGGTGAACAAAAGAATTTTTTTTTAATTTTATTTAAAGAGAAAAAGCAAAACAAAACAAAATGCAATAAAGGGTAGCAACAATACACAATTCCAAGGAAAAAAGGAAAAGAATAACAGCTAAAAATGCTAATAAATTATTACTTGACAAATTACATACTGACTTCTTGGAAATAGTTGTTCAAATTACAAAGTTAAAACATTAAAGTAGACATTCAGACAGTGAGACTGTTAACAGTTCTGCTCAACGATCTGACAAAAACAGCAATATGGTCATCAGTCTTACCCATTCAAATATACATGCAATTGTATCAAAAGGGTAAAATTAAACACAACAAAACAGAACAAAGTGGATCACAAGAAAGCAATGTAAGAAACATAAATTTCAAAACTAGACAATCGGAGATATTCACTCTATCATATTGACTCTTGTTTTCTTCCAAATAATTGTCCATATTTTCACATACAGGAAATTCACATGAAACATAGTATGGAATTGATCTGAGCAGGATGAGGAGGGCATTTCAGGTCTTCAACATCAGACATTAGAGAAGCCAACAATGGTTGTCATAGTATCTCTCAGTCTCCTCAAAACAGTTGTCCATACCTTTATATGTGTTGAACTTAAACAAGACAAAGCAAGCTAAAATCACTTTGAACAAAAAGTGATAGTTTTGCTGGATTTCACATCATGACATTATGGAATCAGCACTGGGTATTGTAGTGTCTCTTTTTCTTCAAAGTAGTTGTTCATTTCAACATGTGTTATATAGTTGGTTCTTATAAACTGTTTATAAGCTCTACACATGCATGAGTCTCTAAATGTATATCTATCTTTTCTGTATTAGAGGTAAAAACAAAACAAAGCAAGAAAAAACAAAACAATTCCTAGAAGCATGAGGCAAAGAAGTTACCTAAAACCACAATACAAGGTGATCTACAATGGTTACCATGATGTCTCAGCAGTATATAACAGCATTAATAAAAACAAAGCATTGGAGACATTATAAGACTTCAAAAGCAAGTAATAATCAAACCAGAGTGGGTATCTTAGTGAATTTTGTCATCTTCAGTGTAGTTGCCTATACTCTTAGACTTGATGCTATCCATCATAACAGATTTAAATAAAATCAGTCAATACAAAGTAGCAATCTAACAACCCAGATTCAAATAAGATCAGTCATAATAGGACAGTATAAGTTATAAAGGGCTTCAGATTAAGTTGATAGGAAAATTAGGGATGATTACCATAATATGTCCTCTTATTTTTGGGATAGCTGACCATGTCCTCAAATCTAGTGTAAGTAGACAAACTGGAACAGCACGTAATCCATCCAAGCAGAGTGGTGAGAATAATGCAAATTTTAAATCTTGTTACCCAATTAACAATATCCTCTGCCTCCCTTTTTTAGACAATTCCTCCCCTTTCACTCCCATGGGGTGCTGCTTGTTTTAGGTCCCACTGCCTCCCTATATAGAGCATCTCAATGGACCCTATCTCCTGATCTACTCTGCCTGTGTTTCTCTCTGTTAATATTTCAAGGTCATCTATACTAGAGATTACAGCCAATCTTCTCTGCCTTATTTCTGCTGTTCTGTTTTTCTGCCATTGGCTGTCTATTTTTCTGTTTCACTCCACTATCTGCCCTGTTCCTGAAATGCTCGTATTCTTGTTCTCTCTCTCTAGAATGTCCTTCAGTATTTTTTGTAGGATTGGACTGGTCGTCACAAATTCTCCTAGCTCCTCTTTGTCATGGAAGCATCTTGTTTCTCCATTAATTTCTAGAGAGAGTTTTACAGGATACATCAATCTGGGCTGGAGATTGTTCTCCTTCAGCACTTGAATTACTTCACTCCAAGCTCTTCTTGACCTGATGGCCTGTGTCGAGAAGTCTGCCATGATTTTGATAGGTTTTCCTTTAGATGTGATCTGTTTCTTTTCTCTGATGGCTTTTAATATTCTGTTCTTATATTGAATTTCTGGGATCTTGATTATTATGTGTCTGGGTGTAGCTCTGTTTTGGTTGTACGTGGCTGGAGTTCTGTGTGCTTCATATATCTGCACATCATTTCTTTTATTTTATGCTTGAGAAGTTTTCCTTAATAATTTCTGTGAATAGCCTTTGCATTTCCTCTGTTTTGATTCCTGCTTCTTCATTCACATGCTTTATTAAGTTATAGATCCCCTTGTCGTCTTCCAGTCTTTGTATCTTTACTGCCTGCTCCCTTGTTATTTTTAAGAGATCTTCCCTTTCATGATCACACATTGCAAGCCTGTGTTCAATTTTTGATAGTCTGTCTTTGGTTTCTTTCAAGCAGTTTTGCCAGTTTTCTATGGAGTCTTTAGTTTCCTGATAATCTCTTTGAATCTGCTTCATCAATTCTAGGTTTTTTCTGTATTCTTCATTAAATTTTTATCTCCTTTTGTGTTCCTCCATTCTTCTGTCTGTTTCTTCTTGAGAGGTGCCCAGCCTTTCTTTTATTAATCTACTTATCTCTTGTTTAATTTGAATTAATATTTCAGTTTTGGTCCTGCTTACAAGGTCCTGAAGATCTCTCTTTATGTCTGCTAACGCTGTGTTTGATGTTGCATTTTTGTTGCCCTAAATCTCTTTTGTATTTACCTCTACTGGATCAATGTTCTCAGGGTTGGGGGCTGGGTTTTTTTTCTTATTTCTCCCTTTCGTCATGTTTTTGCTTCCTTCCATACAAGTGTACAGTGTAATTCCCAGACCCTTTTCTTGTTGGTTAAGGCTCCTCTATAGGGCGCAGGCTAAGAACTTTAGCCCTCTTCAATAGGCTATCAGAGATTAAAGTTCATGCACAGGCAGTGTGTGCTGCTCCTCCCCTCCGGACTAGTCAACCTTTGCAGGCCTTCACTGCATCAGTGTGTGCTGATCTCAGGGAATTAATTTGTAGCGACTCACTGGACCCCGACCATGGGCGCGGCCTAGTCCAAGCAAATTCCACCAATCCACTCGGCGAAGGGAGCAACCAACTGAAGCCACTTCCTTATGGAGTTAGGGGGTCTGCTGCCCAAATCCAACCTGTCCAATCAGTTTCCCCTTTCCTGTGGGGTCTTATTCCCATCACTCACACGTGTTGATGCCAGTCCCCGAAAACTGCTGGGCTCCCCGACCTCCAACTTCAGCACGGCTGTGGTGCGAATATACGGTGCCTCTGGGTGTGTCTTGTGCAGGGCCGGGTCCGGGCGAGCCACACGCAGGGCTGTTCAGCTCTGCGCTCCAGCGGCTCAAGCCAGTGGTTTCAGCGCAGATCGCTTGGTCAGGTTGCTCTCCGGCAGGGATTCAGGTGGCTCGAGGAGGGCGCTGTGCTTGCTGATCTTAGCTTCACTAATAGTAGCCCCAGGACCTCATATTCGAGTGGTTTTTTGCACTTTAGTTTCTTCGTGGGTTGTGAGAGCCCATCTCTCTCTGTTTGGGTCTCTCCAGAGTGTTTTATTCTGGCATTTGAGCTGTCTCTCTCAGAGAGCGTCCCTCTCCTGCTACTACCAGTCCACCATCTTTTTCCTTCTGTGAACAAAAGAATTTTAAAGAAAATAACATTGCAGTTATTTTTTTGAATCATAACTCACCCAGCCATCTCTTCCACTCTATTTGACATTTTTAACCATTAGAAATATTTGTTTGAAGGCAGGATGTACCAGAGCTAGACTCAAGAATTCAAGGAAGGAGAACAATTAAGCTGTTCAAGCTTCTTATTCCACTTCATATATGTATTATATTAGAGGAATAAATATAACCTAAGGCAAGGAAACAAGAGAGACAGTATCATCTTGTACTCCTGAAAAGAAACTTCAGGGATTTTTTCCATATAATTAAAGTTGATTTAACTACATGTACAAAACACTGTACTTAGAGGAAATGTTTTGTCTATTAATTTGTGTTATTATGTTGGAATTGGTAAAATTTTAAAAGCAATCCTATGACTCAGCCAAGAAAGAGAGCTATAGGTCAATATCCTCAGTGAGCACCGATGCAGAAATCCTCCAAAAGATACTGCTAAGCAGAATGCAGCAAATCATTAAAAAAGATCATACATCATGACCAAATAGCTTTTATTCCAGGAATGCAGGATGGTTCAACAAATGCAAATGAATAAATATAATACATCACATAAACATCAGCAAAAACAAAAATCACATGATCATCTCACTAGATGCAGAAAAAGCATTTGACAAAAACCAAAACTATTCATGATAAAAACACAGAGGAAAATAAGAATAGAAGGTCCTTATCTCAGACTGAGAGAAGTCAGGTTTCATCTTCACCCTCTAATTTATTATGGAGATGTGTGTGAGAATGCATAATTTTCCTGTTTCCAATTATTAAACAGTATTTGGAAGTTTCATTTGAATTGAGACTGAATTGAGAGTTCAAAAACAATACTGACTGTGAATTGTGATATTCAAAGAGTGATTTCTAGATGTTAATACTTTTCCTTTATTGTTTTGTATTATTTTTGATCCAGTAACTACAATTATCTGTTTCTTAATAGTGTAAAAACAAGAAGAATTTTGGAGTTTTCCTTTTCACTTATGTAGATAGTCAAACCTGATGACAGTATTGGATTCATTGTTTAAATGAAAATATTAAGAAGGTTAAATTAACAACAGAAAATGGTAAATAATTCAAAATATCTTGATATAAATGTTATACTTTAAAAAAACAAACATTGCTAATTTGGCTATTATTTTAGAATTAACAGATCCTCTAAGAATCTTGTAGTAGGTAAAAGTTATTTATGGCATGGACAGATAAGTACTGCGCTATACTGCTAGTAGGAGTATAATTTGCTATCAAGTTTTTAAAGAAAATTGGAAATATGTACAAAAATCTGAAATATATTTACCCATTGGAACATACCAGATTCAATTTTATTTATATTGTATATATTAATTCAAATAAGAGCACACATATATCACTATAAGTGCACTGATTTTCTACTTGCAGTAGTTAAAGAAAAATGAAATAGAAAAGAGGGAAGGAAGGGGCCAAGGAAGGGAGGGAAAGAAAGGAAAAGGAAGAGATAAAAGGAAGGAAGAAAAAAACTAAATGACCATTAAGAGGAAGATACACACAATAAGTGATTACACTTTCATAAAATACAATATAGTATATTGTAACTAAAGGCAAAAAGATCTAACTGTAAAATGTATTTATGCTGTTCTTCAATATGTGTAAAATAGCCTGTATATCTCTCACAGTTTAATGGAAAGCTTTAGTCAGGAATGAATAAATGAATAAAGAGATAAAGAATCAATTTATGAAGCAAAAATATAGATGACTAGTAAGTATTTTGAAAATTTCTCTGGAAATCAAGTAAGTTTAAATGAACTGAATAGTGAAATATTTATTTACATCTTAAAAACTAGTGTACATTTTGCTTTAAAATAAAATAATCTTCACTGAGCATCTGCAACATGACACCTCCTTTAGTCAGCCATGTTGGATCCCTTCATTAACTAATAAAATTGACAGTTGTGTCTAAAGCTTCAGGCTATCCCATTACAGGTGAAAGCTACATCAGAAAAAGGAGGCAAAAGATCCATTTTCTACCCACAAGTGCAGAAAAGCAGGCACTATTCTACATCATAACACTCATTCTGATAATTTATGTTTAATGGAACTTATACACAATGGAGTAGTACTTTGCAATAAAATACAAAAAAATCAAAATCACTATGCATAATATGAAACTATTGTGTATTGAACCTATAAATCAGTAAAAATCCCTGAAAATTATAAATGCCTGAAAATTTTATTTTTAACACCTGCAAACTTAATAACATTTTTCCAAAACAATCAATGAGTCATGGAATAAATCAAGGAAGGAATGAAATAATATTTGGAACCAAGTGACAAGGTACATAAAAAGCAAAAGAATCTATGAGATACAATAAAAGCTGCCCTAAGAGAGAAGCTTATTACATTCAGGGTTCATATTTGAAAAACAGATTGCAGATAAATAACCCAGTGTTGAAATTAAAAGTACTTGAAAAACATCAACAATACAAAGCCAAACATATTTCGAGGAGTGAAATCATAAAGATAAACATGAAAATTAAAGAAATTGAGACAAAAACCAATGGCTGATCCTTTCAAAGAATAAACGAAATAGATAAACTCCATCAAAACTTACAAAATGGATGTGTACAGGCACAGATTAATGCAATTAGAAATAAGAAAAGTAAAACTACAGTGAATATCACTGAAATCTAGAAGACAGTTACTATGATGAAAAATTATACTCCAACAAAATGAAAGGTATTGAAGAAATGAGAAGATACCCAGACACATATGAATTACCACAACAGAACCATGAAGACATGAATGTTCTTAATAAACCAGTAACAAGCAATGAAGTTGAGACAATAATAAAAAATCTACCAACTAAGAAGTACCCAGGACCTGATAGATTTACTACTGATTTCAATAAGAAGGAGGTTATAACACTAATACTCCTCTAAATCTCTAGTAATGGAAAGAGGAGTGCTTCTAAACACCTTTTTTGGAAGATAGTATCACTCTGATCCCACAACTAGAGAAACAAACCCACTAAGAAATACAACTATAGGCCAGTTTCCCTAATGAACACAGTTGCAACAAATAATCAAAAAGATCCTGCATCGTGACAAAGTGTGTTTCATTTAAGGGATGCAAAGTGGTTATACATATGAAAATCAATAAATGCAATACACCACATAAACAGAAGCAAGGAAATAAAAAGGACATGCCATATCACTACATGCAGAAAAAAGCTTTTGATAAAATCCAAAATTTATTCATGATAAAAATACTGAAGAAAATAGGTATAGAAGAGTATAGCTTAAATCTGATAATAGATATTTATGAAAAACCAATGATCAACATCATATTAAATGGGACAAATTGGGGCTGGGGATTTAGCTCAGTGGCTTAAGCGCCTGCTTTGCAAGTGTACTTTTGTGAGTTTGATTCCATGGTACCAATAAAAATATAAAAAAAATAAGTGAGAAAAAGTGAAAGTTTTTCCTCTCAAGTCAGGAACAAGAACAGGATGTTCTCTATCACCACTGCTGTTCAACATAGTACTTGACACATTAGCCAGAGCAATCAGGTAAGACAAAAGAAATAAAAAGTGTACATAAAGGAAAGAAAGAAATCACATTATGGCATCATTATTTGTAAGTGACATGATGCTTTACACAGAAGACTATTAAAAAATCTATCAGAGACTCAGGATTTATAACAAAGTTCATCAGTGTAGCAGGATACAAAATCAACACACTAAAATCAATTGTGTTCCTGTACACTAACAGTGAACTAAGGAATAGTATGAACAATGCCATTCACATAAGCATCAAGAAAAATTAAATACAGTACTTAAGAATTAACCTTACCCAAGGACATGAGAGAATGCTACAACAAAATTACAGCACTTTGAAAAAGAAGATATTAGAAAATGGAAAGACATCTGTTCCTGGATAGGCAGAACCAATCTTGTCAAAATGGCCATACATTCAAAAGTGACATGTAAAATAAACAATTACAGTCAAAATAGCAGTAATATTTCTCAAAGAACTAGAAAAAATAACCCTAAAATTCATATGGAACAAGAAGAGACCCAGAATAGCAAAGCTATCCTGAGCAACAAAAGAAAAGCAAAAATCACCACAATCCTGGATTTCAACTTATTTTACAAAACTGCAGTGATAAAAGTACACAGTACTGGCACAAAAACAAACATGCAAAGTACTGAAATATAAGATTCAGAAACAATCCCGTCCCCATTCAGCCACTTCATCTTTGACAAGGGAGCCGAAAACATATACTGGAGAAGAGAGAACTTCTCTAGGAATTGGTGCTGGTAAGTTTTACCAGGCTGTCCCCATGCAGAAGATTGAAACTAGGTCCATATCTCTCACCATATATTAAGTGCAAATAAAAATGTATCAAAAGTCTAAATGTTAAAATACAAATACTTAACCTACTGGAATATAAGTAAAACTCTTGAAGTCGTAAGTATAGACAAGAACTTTCTGAAAAGAATACACCATCCACAGGAAATAACAGCAAGTGTCAACAAGTGTGATTATATAAAGTGAAAAAAACTTCTGTGTAGCAAAAGAAACAACTCAAAAAAGTAAAAAGACAACCTACAAAATGGCAGGGGGGAGTGCTAGCTATACCTTGGACAAAGGACTACTCATTAAATAGTTTTAAAAAAATTAGACTCGCCCAAAATAAAAGATGCAATCAAAAAATGGGCAACTGGGGGAAAAAAGGACACTTTTCAGAAGAAGAAATAAAAATGACCAGTAAATACATGAAAAAGTGTTCCACTTCACTGGCCAGTAGAGAAATGCAAATTAAAACAACACTGAAACTGGGGATTTAGCTCAGCAGCGAAAATGCCTTCCTGGCAAGCACAACACTGAGACTTAACTTACTCCAGAAATGGCAATAATCAATAAATCAAATAGTAATAAATACCAATAAGGCTATGCTGAAAAAAGGAACCATCCTACATTACTGGTGGGAATGTAAACTAGCACAGTCATTATGGAAATCAGTATGAAGATTAAAAATAAAAATGGGTATTCCCTTTCTAGGTATCTTCCTAAAAGAATTTAAGGCACCATGTTACAGTGATACATGGGTACTCATATTGATAGCAACACAATTTATAATAGCTAAATTTTGGGAGCAGTCTATTCATCCATCAATAGGTCAGTGAATCAAATATGGTATGTTTCCATGATGAAATGCTATTCAGCTGTGTAGAGAGAGAAATGAAATGCACCTTGAAATAAATCAGAAACATGAGCTTAAATACTGTATGGTTTCTCTCATATGAGAAATCCAAAGTGTAAATAAAGTAACTAAAAGATTGATAAGATAAAGATACAAGTCTTTTACGGTGGGAAGGAGACAACAGACCAATGGTGGAGTGAGGGGAATGGGGAACGGGGAATAAAAATAAGATGTGTTATGCACATGTACCACATACCTTCACTGAATGTAATCATTGTGTGTTGCCAACATGAAGAAAGAAGGAAGGAAGCAAGCAAGCAAGCAAGCAAAAGGATCTAAGGATATATAGAGTTGGCTGAAGGGAAGTGAGTGGAAAGTAGAAGACAAATAACAAGAACGTAGATATGTTAAGTGTGTGTACCTACTCCATAGAATAAGCATAAACATCACACACTGCTAACTTGAACTAATAAAAAAAATTTAGAAAAAGAGAATGGGGAAATAAAAACAATTCTAAGAGGCTTAATTTCCACAAGATGAGAAAGAGAAAACAATTTTAACAGACTATGACACATATGCTGTTCATATATATCTGTTTTTGCATGTTTGAATTTTTTGCTCATTTAAAATACAGTATTCATATCCATGTATATATTAGAAAACCTGGGTATTTAGATGCCATATGTTGCATTGCCCCTCAGTTTTAAATTTGAACCTTCACACCTGAGGGTTGTGGGGTTTGTTTTTGTTTTGTTTTTTTTTTTTTTGGTACCAGGGATCAAACTTGCCACCTCAAGCTTGCCAGGCAGGCGCTTAATGTCTGCTGAGCTCAATCCCCGGCCCCCAGAGGGTTGTGTTTTATCACAGTAGTATGATTCATCATGGGGTTTCTTGGTGTTGTACACACTTTTCATGCCAGTATGCTATGTTTACCTTTTTTAATATTGCTGCTACTGTAACGTAATTTTTTTCTGTTGTTGAGTAAAATGTTCGAGTTTCTTCTCAGTTTAATGCTTGTCATAAAAAATACATTTTACCTGATAACGTGTATATTGGATAATAAATTTTATTTCTCTTCTACTTTTGTTACAACTTGCACATTAATTAACCAGTGCCTATTACCTGCTACATTTTAAAAGATGCTAGCAGTTCTCTCAGTGAATGTCTGTGTTAACTGTGCAATTAATGAAATAATATTATGTTCCTGGACCTGGTTATAAATTGTGGGCAAATCTTTCTGGACCTGAAATGATAACTGTAACAGGCTATGACATCTCAGTTTAGAGATGCAGAGGAGTGGTACTATGTGGAATCCATGGATGTACTGGTGTTTTCTTTATTATAAGACTGTTTTCCAAACAAAATTTACATCAAAAATAAGTACTTTTTCTCCCCTAAAGCCACAGTTCTTCCAGATTACTCATACTCAATAATTAACAATTTTGTAACTATTTTTGCATGAGTAATCTCCAAGAAAATATTTTAAAAGTGTTATATAATGAAATTGAATTTATGAATATATAACATGTGCAATAGTAAGAAGTATATAATATATGGAGTCTGAGAAATAGATTTAATGGCTTCCTGTCACCTTGTGAGTTGAACTACAAAACACTGAGAAATGAACATTTTCTTAAACTGTCAGTTTAAGAATTAGTGCTTATATATGAAGTATATGTCTACAACATGTATGATGTTTTACACCTGTCTTACTTCTGTATGTTTTATTTTTGCTTATTTCAAAATAAAGTTAATATATTAGTATGCATCAAGCATTCCTAAAAATGCGATGAGTCTTTACATTAAAATTTCTAGCGATAGGCACATTGTCACTGATCTCCTCAAAGACTAACCCTTGGTTTGAACGTACTTGTCCATTGCTACTTTCACTTTCTGAAGCAGTTCTGTAAGTCTGCTTTTGTGTCTATAGTTGTATTGTTGTGACTGCTTTGAGATCCTGACATATTCAATATATTTACCTTTGAAGCTCATTCTAACTTTGAGGAAGAGCCAGAAATCTGTGACAAAAATGTCCAGTGAATAAGACAGACAAAAACACGTTAATATTTTCACAAACCTGCCTTTCCATTGGGTGGCGCTCAGAAGCAACATTTACCACGGACTTGGTCATTTCTCTTAAAGACACTTATGAAAGAGGACTTCTAAAACTGCTTCAGAACATGACAAGGGTGACTGGATAAGTGTGTTTCACGTAAGAGGGAGTGTTTTGAGAAGCAATGTACCTTTTACTGTGATTTTTAAAATTAAAAGCTTCACTGTATATTTTGATTACACTTCACATATAGAAAACCTGGATAATTAGATGTTACACTCTTCAATTTTGAAAACAGATTGATATTTATTATCAGTGATATTTATTATATTGATATTTATTATCAGTTATATTTATGCAATAAAGTAAGATAGTCTTAAAAATAATGATCTGCTCTTTTATGAAGACTGGAAGTAGTTTGGTATAATTTTGTGCTTGCTGTTTGTATTAAAAGTAGAGCCATTTTGCTATATTTAGGTTTAGTTTATGTTCCTCAACATACAGCTTTAGCATATCTATACTAAAAAATTTAACAAATTGGCACAAAAAACACATAAAAAACAGTTCAGAATATTATTAATCTAATCTGGAGTTTAATATAGGTGAATGAATCTACTGAAATTAGCAAAAACTAATGAAAATTAAGGCTATTTTTCAAAAAACATAAGTAAAATTAAAAATAAATTGTAACTTTATAAGTAAAAGATGGAATATTTTACTATATAAAGTACTTTTAGAAATTATTATCCTCAATAGAAAATCAAAAGGTGAAAACAGACTGTTCAAAGAAACACTAAAAAATACAGACAATGAATATGTGTAATAAAATTAATGTAAGCTAATTTGTTAATATTTGTGTGATAGGTGTTTATCATTTGGTAAAATGTTTCTCAGAAAGATATTGAAACCGTCAGACATGCTTCTGAGTTAAGTATAGTTTAAAATAATTTCAGGACAAAATTTAAATAGCAAAATATCTTTAAATTCCATGCATGTTTGATTTAATTTACATTTTAAGGATATTTGTACATAGAAATAAGAACTTACATTTCCTATAATATATAATAGGAGAGGAAAACCAATAATCTAGTTGTCCAAATAAAAGTTTGTTTATAAATATTCTAATAGAATGATAGTGAACTTTTCATGTAGCCACTAAAAGCAATATTAAAATACTCATATTTCAATAAGAGAAAATTTTTGGAAAAATATTAATATATTTACTTAATGTTTTAATCACCTAAAATGATAAAATAAATTCTTTTAAAATATGCAAGTTTCAACTTTGTATTTCAAGATGTGATACATTTTTTAAACTATGAAATGAAAATATTTCACTTAAATGTCTTTCTTTTAAAATTAATTTTTAAGTTTTTTAATGGTGCATAATTATAAAAATTTATAAAGTACAAAATTACGTTTTGAAATATGTATGCACTGTATGCTGATCAAATTAGAGTAGTATATCCATCACCTCAAATATAAATCAATTCTTAGTTGTCAAATTTTCAAAATCCTATTTTAGCTGTATTTGAAATACACCATATATTGTTCTTCCTATCTTTAACCTACTGTGCAATAAAACACCAGTTCTTGTTTCTTCTACCTAATTGTAACTTTATCCCTTGATAACTTCTCTCTCTCCTTCAGCCAATGGAAATAACCATTATTTTCTACATTAATTTTATGAGATTAACTTCTTTAGGTTCTACAGATGAGATTTTTACAGCACTTGTATTTGTGTATTTGACTCACTTCATTTAACAGTGACCTCCAGATTCATCCATATTTTCACAAATGACAGGATTTCAATTTGTGGCTTAGTTAATGGAATGAAGTACACATGTGCTTCCTGTATAACTATGTGCTAGAATGTTTTCTTTTAGTAAGTGTGTGTTCAGAGCTTTTGCTGTGTTTTAGCTTGGATTTCTTATTTTTGCTCTTGAGTTCCTTACTCTCTTTGTATTGAGCATTGGTCCCTTGTCACTTATAATCTGCAGATATTTTCTGAAATGTGTTGACTCTTTGGTCTGATTGTTTCCTTTCCTAAGATATGAACTTTTTAGTTTAATATGATCTGGTTTGTCTATTTTTCCCTTTATCACCTATGCATTGAGGTATTATAAAAAAGATCCTTACCCAAATCAATGTCATAGAGTTGTTTCCCTGTTTTTTTCTGATAATTTTTTTTTACTTTAGGTTTTATCTTTAAGTTTTGAATCCATTTTGAGGTTTTTTTTTTTACCTAAGGTGAGAGCTAATGTTTTTCATTGTTTTTTTCTGCACATGGCTACCTAGTTCTCCTAGCATCATTTTTTAAAGAAACAGTCTTTTTTCCCAAAAGCTACTTGTGAGTGTAAAGATAATTATTGAAAAATTCAGAATTTATTAGCTACACATTTGCTTTATGGTTTGGTTAATTATCTAGAAATACTTTCATAAATAATTGTAATTTTAGTAATTTCAGTTTACTACTAAAAAAATCATATGACACATGATAGCTTCAAAATACTATATTTTAAAATGCTTTCAATAACATCTTTTAACTTGTTCCTATACTTAGATTAATACAACCAAGTGAATCAAAATTTTATAAAGAAATCTTTATTTTACCAGGGGAAAACTTATACAAGTTCTATATGGCTATAATAGAAACTTAATGTGATCTGTGTACTTCATTCCATTAACACTTGCCAACGTTCGCTTTTCTGCTCATAAAATAATGGTTTTAATAATGAGGTTAGGAACTTTGACAATCTGTGTTACAAAATTTATACCAAACTTAAAGTAATATTGCTATAAACATAAAGTGACACAACAGACGTCCATCACATTTATTCAGTGTTTGCTGAGGAAGTGACTGGACAAGATCTTAAGTCATTTCTATGGGAGTATGAGGAGTGTCCAGTGCCCTGTGATATATGCTTTATATAAATTAATCATCACAGTAACTTGTGGATAGCCCGTCTAATACATTTCACAGACTTATACTCCCTTGACAGAACTTAATATTTCATTCAAAATTATTATTGTAAGTAATCAAATACAATAGAATGACGAGTAAATGTTGCTATATAAATGAAGTTATTTCCTTTTCCTTTGTGCTTTACTACTTAAAGTCTCATGAACAAAATTGAGCTTTGATTTAATGTTTATTTTTGTTTCTTAAGACATTTTTTATCTCTTTTCAGTTATCCGGAATAGTACAAAACTAAATTTTTTATCTCAGTATGAGATATTGAGAAATGCTATTTTTGAAAGTGATAAGATAAAATTGCACATTCTCACTTAGGAAACTATATTCCATTATAAATGAATATTATTTAATCTCTGTAAATTATTGGATTATTGCAAAGTCACTATGTAATATGTTTTAAGTTTCTAAGCTATAATATTATTGTCATGGAAAAATGAGATATTCTGGGTATAACAAAGGTAAAATCTCCTTCAGTACTTATATCTAATTATTGTTTAGGATTCCATAAGTCATAGTTTACATATGTGTACATGGAAAATAGTTATTGTGAAACTTATTGATTTTATAAAATAAAAATTTAAAGCAAAACAAATATTAAGTAATTTTATGTAGAATATAACAGTTTTAACATTTTAGAATGTTAAAATTATTATACCACTCTCTATAGTGATACATTTGGAAAATGGAAAAGTGTTAAATTATATAACATACCTAAGAGATTGAAATATAAATATACTCACATGCACATGAATATATTAATGTGTATTTTCTAGCATTCATCAATCATAATTTACTGTAATTTACTGTATATGAAGTATTTAAATATATACTGAAATAACAATTACTGATTAAATGTGTGCCATTGGAAAAATTAAAATTTTTCTATATGAAGAATTTTTAGTTTTTTGAGTACATTTTAATAAAGAATTAGTTTTTCTCAGGGCCAGGGATTTAGCTCAGTGGTACAATGTCTGCCTGGCAAGTGTGAGGTCCTGAGTTTGATTCCTGGTGCCAAAAAAAGTTTTCATCTAAAGAATACACCATTCTATAACTTTTTAAAACTTTATTTTTGACCATCACTAAATTATGCGTTGTTAAAATTGTATGGAGTACTTAAATGGCATATAATTATTAAGGAAAGAATAAGACTCATTGGTTATAGGAACCCTGAGAAGCATATTTAATCCAGTCACACGAAAAATACTTGTTTGGTTTTCATGTATCTGCATCACAAAGCAGTCCTGTGTTCTTTCTAGGCATTGCTCCTGCCTGAAAATGCATGGTTTGTGGGAGGAAAAAGACCTAAATGGCATAGAAAAACAAGGGTTATTCTAGTCCCAGATGAGTGTGGGTTCTTGTAAATGAAAAAAAAAAAAAAAAAGAATTGTGGGACAACTTCTGTATGTGGAGTCACATCTGCTCTCCCCTATTGCTACAGGCACTGCAGGAGCTTTTTAATGGAGACACTGCATCTAACCTTCTGAAGGGGCCACATGCCTGAAGACTACATTTGAAATTCAGTTGCTTAGGAAAGACTACAAAGAGTTTATTGGTCTGGTTTTTAGTCTTTATGTAGGCTAATGAGCTTTCTAAAGTCTTGTAAGATAAATAAATGAATCTGATGCTAGGAAAACATAAGAGGAGGGTAAAGGGGGAGGTAAGAAAAGAAGGGAGTTGAAATGTGTTATGTACATGTACCAGTCCCTACAGTGAGTGTAATCATTTTGTGCAACAAACATATACTAATAAAAGTCAGAAACAAAGGGTGTCTTGATTATATTTAGTATGATGCTAAGACTTGAATGATGCTAATCTCAGTTGTAATGGATGCTGATCTCTTTCCTGATATGTTTGGGATATATCAACATCAAGGAAGCTTTGTGATCTTAAGAAATGGGAAGGAGCCCGTAAGCTAGGCAGACGGGAATTCAGAACCATCTTCAATTGATTTAGACAATGGAAAATGAAAAGATGTAAGCTATTTTTCACCTGATTTATTTGGAGCAAATGCATGCCTATTTTAAATGGATATTAGAGTGGAACATACTGACCCCTTCCTTAGCATGTGATAAGAGGCAACTACTTAACCTCTGTCCTTTTCTCAGATCAAAGAGGATTGGCTGACAAGGTATCAGGGTCTCTGTACATGAGTCTCTGTACCATTGAATGCAAACCTCATCAATGTTGTTTTCATTTACTGAGTGATGACCAGTCAAAAGCAACTTTAAAATATGTGTATTTGTTTGCCTTTTAAATATTTTTCAGTTGTAGCAACATGTTGAAAGATATTAAGTCACTTAAGGTCACTGAATTAGTGTATGGATATCCCAGGATTTTAGTTAACGTCTTACGTGATTCTAAAGTCCATTCTGGAGTTTAAGTTATGATAACTTTGTGGAACATTGATTTTATTTTTTTAACAAATACTGAACAAGTATTAGAGAATGTAACAACATCTTTCTAGGACTTCTCTTTTCCCTACTTGTATATATGTAAAACTGTTACGAGATACTCAGGCTGTCTGATCTCTGAAGAAACATGCCTGCCCCTCAAATATGTGGGTACCATGTGTTTTCATGTTATATTCTTCTTAATCTTCTTTCTTGCATTTCTCCAACTCATAACATAGATTTCCTAGAACTTAACTTAGTGTTGTTATATCCACTCTCTCTACCCTCTGCTTTACTTTAATTTCCTCCTCTGTTCTAGATTATTTCCTCTTTTGGTATCCAATGTTTCGTGGGAGGAAACTGATTTTTCCTATTTCTGTGTGCTTTGATGATGAAATGGTACTGTTTCTTTCCAATATATGTGTCCCTTGATTTCACAAATATTATGCGCTCACTCACCCTACCAGTAATTGATCTGCTTTAATGTATAACATTTTATATGAAAAGAATCCTCACTAAAAACAACATTAAGTGTTATACTGGAGACACTATGGAAGTTTGAGGAAAAGGTAACTGGTGGTTTGGAACAGCAGCTTTCTAAGGGCAGCATTCAGTATGTTTTGTGATCAATGAGACATTGAATAGGCAATGGGCTGTAGAACAAGGATGGAGTACTTGCCATTTTTATTTTATTCGAAGGTTACTTTCCAAATATTTTCTATTTTCTTGAAAAAGACAGGATGAAGAGCAGATAGAGACTAGTGTGATAGTCACTCAGGAATTTGCGTACTATGTTTACCAGTGATAAAGAAGTATTTCATACCTCAACCACCTGTTGAGGTAAATACAATGTCCAATTCCTATGTGTCTCACAAATGTTGTTGACCAATGGGTTATCAAACTTTAATAAGATGCTGTTCTATCATCTTTTCACAGTTTACTTTTGTAACTATTAAAGTAACTTCATTTTTAGAAACTAAAATGTTACCTTTAAAGGCTTGTATTTCTTTAATGTGTTTGTCCCATGCTGTTTCTGATGATGGAATGTCAAAATCTGAAACTCATCCTTTGGATGCCCCCCCCAAAATTTGGAGAATACTATAGTCTCAGATGTCTGTCATTTTCCACTTTTGATCATCATTTCAAAGAAAGCTATCAAGCAAGTAGGAATAAAAACTCTGTAAGTCTGTTCTCTGCATTTAAGAATCAGTAACCCCCTGGGTCTGGAGATTTAGCTCTGCGGCATAAGCACCTGCTTGGCAAGTGAGAATTCATGAGTTCAATCCCGTATAAAAAAAAAAAAAAAGAATCAGTAGCCTCAATTTCCCAATTTCCAAGATATATTAAGTGTAATACAATTATGTGTTATATTCAGAAGGCTTGAAGTAAGACCAGCTTCCATCCTGGGAAGTTATAGAACTGTAAGTGACTTCTGAAGAGAATTTGATAAACCATCATAAGTATCCACTTAGCTCAATGCTTCATAAGTTTTACATCCTACTTTCAAAAACTAATGGAAAACTGATTCAAGGCTGATTTAATTAAAAGCACACACAAAGATTATTTTCACTACTTCCTGAAAAAAGAAGAGAGCAATATAAATTACAGTATATTGAAATTGTCTCTGTGTATTTAATTGCTAAGTAGGTTGCTGCAGTTGATAGTTTAAGTATTATTTAATGTAATTATATTTAATTATTCTAATTGCTATTCATATATTATGTCCTAGTAAAGAGATATCAAGGGTCCTTTTCACAAAACTATTGTATTTCCTTCATGCCACAAAACAGAATGGAAATTTTACCTAATTTAGATGAAATAAGCTATTTGCCACATCATGTACTTCAAAATGAAATGTAACTAATTATTTTATCTTTTTAGTTAGATTTTTGACAAGGATATTTTATAACACATATTCTAAAAACCGTTTGGAATTTGAAAACAGAAATAACAGATTATTTGTATGTGATTTATGGCTTCATATAGTTCATATAGTTATGTGTAAATCGCACTAAAAATTCACAACCTTTTTTTCTCCTGAGGGGCATTATAATATAATGAAAAAGAGTGGTTAGACATCATTACTTTTTTTGCTCTCAATTTATAATGTGCAATATATACAGCTCAGTAAGTGCATAAATTACATCACATATGAGATTTGAAAATTCACGAAATGGAAGGGAAAAGGCAATATACAGTAACTAAAAAGGAAATTCTAATTTATTGTCTCAGATGACCTGAGCTCAATTTGTTTACATTTCATAGGGGAAACACCAATTTGCCATGTTCTCTTTGATATAATACATATAAAGCTGAAATATCGTGTTCAAGCTTGGATAATGGAGTCATTACCTCAATTTAAAACATTCTATATCTGACATTGGGATTCATAATGGACTCATTGGTTAAACAAAATTACCACAAGTAAAAACAATTTCTAGAAACTTAGAAACTGGAGATTTGTTTTTTAAATTGCTTTTTTAGATAACATAGGGAATAAAATTCAAGGTATTATAAAAGTCATTTAGAACCAAGGAAAACATAAGAATATATTGTAGAAAATAAGAGGTGTTTATCACCTAGATAAGCCACTAATAATTATAATATCTTGTATTTGTAGTTCATTTAGTATGTGTATCCATTTGCCAAAAACTTTAGGTTCTTTTATATTTAATCTTACGAAAGTTATGTAATTAAGAAATCAGTCTTTTTTTCCCCACTCACTGAGGAAAACAGGCAGAAATCAACACTGTCCTAAGAGTGGGTTACATGACCTCCCAGCCCTAACCAATTTGTAGAGAATAGAGTGTTTGAAAATTCACAAAATGGAAGGGAAAATGCAATATACAGTAAGTAAAAAGGAAATTCTTTTAGTTTTCCTTGGATGGTCCCTGTAATATATATAAAATTCCATGTCTTAGAAGTTTGCCATTTTTGTCTCTGCATGTTACCTACAATGGAAGCTACTGTAATTAAATAAAAGCAATATTAAGACCTATCCAGCTATGGATCAGAATATTACTAACCATAAACAACAAAAACCTATGGTAATCTATGCATTACTGTATCACTCTTTTAAGAAAGGGTCCAATCAGACTCAAAATTTCCCTAAGAACTTGAGCAAGTTAGACTATATGAAATATGTATGTATAAATGTTTGTGTTTTATTGCATAGGAAATTCATTCAAAAGTTTCAAATTATAGATTATTTACCCTAGGAGAATAAATTGATTTTAGGGTCATCGTTTAATAGCTGGTTGACCTTGGGAAATATACTGGGTCTTTCTAATGTTCAGTTTCCATGTGTAATAGCAGGCTAATGTCTATGTTAAAGTCTTCTTAATGTTAGAGAGTGGCTATATTCTGCTTAGTATGTACCCACTAAAGACTCATGGAATATTACTTATTTTTTGCTTTATGATTATTTTAATCATATAGGCTATATATTTTTGTTGCTGTCAAGATGACTCAGTCTAGTTATGTCTAGAATTTTAAGTAAAAAATTTGGACTTTTTAAAAATGAGAATTGGCCTGTTGCAGTGTCAGTATCTGAGTTAGCAGCGTAGTGTGTGAGTTAATGGGGTAGTATGTGACTGTGCCTGGGTGTGCAGAAGGCACACTTGTTTCTGATGGGCTGAGAACTATTATGGTAGAACTACTATGATTTGGTGCTGTGGAAATAGTGTGTTTTACTCTGTTTAATTTTGTTCAGCAGTTTTTTGATTTAACGTATGATCACCACAAATAACAAAGTAAGTAATAAATTGAACCTTTAAGAGAAATCCAAAGGGTAAATAAAGAACAAAATGGAGGACAGATATTAGGAACTAAGAAGAGTATCTTCACATGTGAAGAGAAAAGAGAGTGAATGAGGGAAGAGAAGAAAGGGGAAAAATTAAAAAGAAGAATGGAGGGCAAAAAATGGAAACAAAATGTTTGTAAATGGGGAATGGAATCGTAAAAAAAAAAACAAGGAGAATGAAGAGACATGTGTCATTACAAATTCCCTGTGATAAATGTGATCGTGATACTGGCAGACATGAACCAGTAAAAAAATAAATGAACATTTTCTCTTAAAACATAAACTGTATATCACATTGATAGCACCCTTAGGCTTCAGTCAATTTAACAAAGCATGTGTAAACAGAAATCTTACACTGTGTCAGTCATTGTGCCAAGCACTGGGGTATCAGTGAACATTCCAATGGGAATGATGACAATCCAGGTTATTTATAAAATAATACTCAAAGTGGAGACAGCAGTTTAACTTCTATCCGTCTATGAATAGCACCCTCTAACTTCCATTTTGTGGGTTCGCTAGTGTGTTGAGGATATCAGCTTAGGCTTGACCAAAACATAATGTGTTTGAGTCTCTCCTTAAATGTAGATTTTGAAGCCTATTTTAATTTTTTTCCCACTAAACTAGGAAGACAAAAGTATATCTATAAACTTGGTTGGCTCAATTTACTTAGCATTTATCATTATTAATTTTCTTATTATAATCACCTAATGAGTTCCCTTCTTAGAATATATGTATAATATTGTCACCATTCTTTTCAGTAGGAAGTTTATCTTCTGGATTGAATAAGTCTCATTAAAATATTAAACAAGTCTAAGCTGACCAATGTAGCCACATCAGGAAGAGATATAACCGGTCTTAAAATCAGGCTACCAGGTTCATTTCCTATTTCATCACTTGTTGGCTATGTTGTTTAGGGTTATGCAGCAGCAAACAGCAGCAACAAAATCCCCACATATATCTGTGTTCTAACCAATAGGAATACAAAGCAGTTATTCTACATAAAATTATTCAAGCACCTAGGGTCTCATCTCAAAGTTGTAGATTCTTATGGGACCTTAAAATCTTCCTGTTTCAGTATATACAATTATAGAACATGGAGAAGCCCCAGAACTTAAGTGTATCAACCAGGAAGTGACATAATTTGTTTGTCACTTTGTTTGTTGGCAATAACCAGTCAGTAGAGCTGTCTAGATGAAAATGGAGGCTGAAAATTACCGTCTTTGTTTGTACAACTATGTCCCAGCTACAACTCTGCATTTGAAAAAAGAAGTAAAAAGTTTTGATGGATAGCCAGCCATTTTACCAAGCCACTTGAAATCATGCCCTTAAGAAATGAATCCCTGTAATTCGTATTATTGACCTAAAAAGAAAGTAATGCTGTTAAAAGATAGGTACTGAGGATTAACTGATGCACATCAAGCATTTGAGCACCGAGTGTAATATGAATGCTCAGTTCATAGGACATGCTGCTCTCATCAGCCTATGTTCTGTCCATATATTTGAAATAATCATTGTCTCCTACCTTTTTAGGGTGATGGAATATTTCTATCCTATTCATCCTGAACAATAAAATCTCATCATTTTGTAAAATTATTATTTGTACTCACCTTATTTTATGAGCATATTTTCTTACATGAGTGGTAAGGCAAACGTTTCCTTTTTATCTCTGTGTGCTCTGTCAGCTGCCTTTCTGAGAATGAATATTATTCTTCTCAACCAATCACTGTAGCTTCAGACTTGGCATTCATAGAATCAGAGATACCCCCGGGCATGCACAAATCCTGCAGATTAGCCTCCATCCCATTGAATTTTCAGCATTAGAAAATTTATGCCAGTCATAATATAGATCCATACTGACCTGATTTGGTCTTAAAGTTTCTTTTATTCTGTCTTCTAAAATGTGTTCTTAAGGACAAGGATATAGCTCAGTGGTAGAGCACTTGCCTACCATATGTTAGCCTCTGGTTTCAACCCCTGATACTCTAAAAATGTTTATTTACTGTTAATATATGTTGTAAAGAATATGTCTATTTAGTTTCACATTTATATACTACATAGCAGTTTTTTTGTTTATATGGAAATTCTGAAATGCAAGAGTAAACCTTCAGGTCATCTCTGTTATTAGAAAACTGACAACAAATATTTCCAAATATTAAAGAATTGTAATTTGAATAGAATTCAATATTCTTGTCACAATGTGAAAAGTAAGCAGCAACTTTTAATTACATTCAGCTCTCATAGTTCTTGTCATAACATCTGTTATCTCACTTTTTAACTAGAAGAACAAATATGCAACAATTTAATGTCAGTTGTCATTGTCTCTTAAAGATTGCATTGTCAGATTAATTTAGCTTCAAATCACAGTTTAGAAATATTGCTGCTAGGCAGCTATTTATCCTAAAATTTTAACATTTCTCAGTTATTAAAATCTGGTTATTTCTTTGAAATTGCAATGATTGTAAGATATCCAAGAAATAGAGGAAAATGTCAAGTGTGTCTCACTCTGATTAGTATTATAACTGTAAAGTTCTTGTCTTGATATATAAACTATTATTTTAATTTTTATTTTTTAAAGGTTTCAACTTTTCATGGAGAAACTTTTCAGGAAAATAAAATTTGAGGGACAGGAAAAGAAATAAGGTAACTATCATATTGAGATATTTAAAAAATTGAACACATATGATATAATTAAAAATGTTAAGGACTTTCAGTAAAGGAACTTGATTTCTAGAGCTGATTCCACCTAACAGGTGTCGATGATATTGTAAGGTATCTTTAAGTGAGAAGCCTCAGTTTTCCTGCTTTACAATGGGAACAAAAGGATCCACTTTTTCTATGATTAGTGTAAGATCTACAGTTTGAGTAAAAGTACTGCCATGAAAACAAATACCCAGAAAAGTAGAATATAGTTTTTAATCAAAAACATTTTATTGACAAAGGGAGAATTTTTAAAGAAACAACAATTACAACATCATGCTTTCTGTTTCAAAATTATGTAGCACTAACTTTTATTTATTTATTTTTATTTATTTTTTCTTTTTTTTTGTACCAGGCATTAAACTCCCAACCTCATGGTTGCCAGGCAGGCCTTTGTATCACTGAGTTATATCCCTGGCACCAGCTTTTCATAGCTATCATTATTTACACTTTTTTATACTAACAAAATACCTTGGAATGTGGTTATTTAAACTAACAAATATATTTTCTAGCCCTTTTGTCAGGTTTGTGTGGCCATGTGACTAATTTTTAGGCAGAAAAATGTGAGGGATAGTAACCTGTATGTTTGGCGATACATCTTTACGGCAGTGTTTCTCAAACTGTACTATCATTGTCACTTGAAGGACTTATTAAAAAACAGAGTGGTAGGCTCCATGCCCTAAGGTTCAGACTCAGTAAGTCTGAAGACAGGTCAGAAACTTTGCTTTTGTAACAAGTTCCTAAATGATGTTTCTGCTGTCCAGAGTTTACTTAATCTTTGAGAATTTACGTAATTGTCCTTTATTCCACCTCAGTGTTGAGAACATGGATGTGAAGGCTCATGATTCCTGAAGCCATGAATTTGAAGGCCCCATTTTAGGAATAAAGAGTAAGACAAAGGATGAGGTTCTAATATGAAATTCATTATAGAGTGGTTAAGACTACTGAACTAGAAATGGTGGACTTTTAATAGTACTGTTATTTCTAATTTTGATTTTACAAATTGATTGCTATATGTATGTGAATATATGGAGAAAATTGCATTTGTAAATATATATATGTATATATGTATATAAATGTAATATATACATTTACACACATATATACATTTACACACATATATACATATACACCTGAGCACTGAGTTTCTCATAGCAAAGCTATATTTGGAGTAGATCAGAAGTGTATTACTGTGGGTATATATATTTTCAATCAGTGAGCATTTCATGGCAGCACATAAACATGCTCAAGGGTAATGATTAGTAATGAAATTTACTGACTTTGTAAGTATTGAGAGTCCTTGGCCTTCAACCTCAGAGTACAGCCTATGATTTTTTCAAACCACTGACTATAACTCTAAAGGAGAATATAAGCTGTTAGGAATTATGCTGACCTGGGCATTTCACTTCTCATTGAGACATGCAAGAGTAGTCAATGGGTTTTTTTGGGCTTTTTGTTTGTTTGTTTTGTTTTTTTCTGAAAACTAAAATCATTGGTAAGCTCTGGCCTCTTTTACATGATTCTTACAGCATATTTAGATTTTACTCATTAAAATGTCAGCTTTAATTAAAAATTAAAATGTAATTATGTTTAATACAATACAGGGGTGATAGATAAGCTTTTTTTAAATTTAAATTTACACATGTATTAAAAACATACCATAGTTCAGATCTTATGGGCTTGCATAATACAGGGTCAGGGAAGCTTCCACTCAGATTTCAAAAGAAAGCCTGTGAGGTCAGGCAGTGTACCAAAAGCCTGTGTGTTACAGAGTTAGTTCCCATGCTGGCACTGTTGGGAGGTGTTGAAAATTTAAAGAGGGAAGGAGGTATTAGGACATGAGTGATGTGTCCTAAAGAAAGAAGGGGACCTGTTACGATTTATACCTATGTCCCTCTTTGGGATGTGACTGGATATAGGGTGTTATAGCCAATTGCTGTTATGAGATAGGCCCTGCTAAGAAGTGGCAGATCACTGGAGATGTTGCATGAGAACATCTATTTCCCTCTCTGGTAACTCCTGCTGTTCTCCGCTTGCTGGCTGCTGTGAGGTGAAAAGGTTTCTGCCATGTCTCTTTCTGCCATACCATTCTGCCTTGGAGCCTGCCAAGTGCAGAAAGAAATATGAGCTAAAATAAATCTCTCTTCCCTAAGTTGTAGATGTCAGATATTTTCTGAGTGACAAGGATAGTTGATGACACATTTTTGTACCAGAAGAATGAAGTCAGTGACATTATTTGCCCATGTGGTGCAGAGGCCTTTTGAATTGGCTTTCAGCGGGGAGATTAGAAAGGTTTGGAGATACCAGCTAGAGAAGCACTAGAATGCTGTAAGCCAAGCTTGGTGGAAATTGTTTTCAGAGCTCAGAAAACTGTAAAGACCAGACTCAAGAGATTTCAGTTGGGAGTAAGGGTTCTGTTGACAATTGCCAGGCCATGTTTTTTATGCTCTGGCAGAAAATGTATCTACTTTTGGTCATGTCCTGGTATTTTCTTGATGATGGATTAAGGGTTCTGAACTATCTATTCTGGTGAAAGAAATTATAACACAGCCCAATATTCATGTTATGCCTTAGGTGTTGCTTGCTGCTTTTAGAAAGATCTATTTTGAGAAAAAGAAGCTTTTACAAAGTTGGGGCCTGTAAACGGAACAGAAGAGAGCTTGCTTGCTAAAAAGTTTACCATTAAAAAGAAGCCAAGGGGTTGGGAATTTAGCTGACCAGTAGAACACTTGTCTGGCAAACAGGAGGCCTGGGTTCAGTTCTTAGCACTAAAAAATAAAAAAGTTAAAAACAAACAAACAAACAAGGCAGAGAGAAAGAAGCCCAGTTGGATCAGGACAATAGGAAAGATTTCTTAAAGACATCAGAGAAACCAGCAAGATCCTACCTTTCCAAAACTCGAAACTGCAAAAGTGAAAGACTTTGATTTGGAAAGAGAGCCTTAGGCATTCTGCTCAAAAAGTGAGTCCATAGAATAAGTTACTCAGGAATTAGTTTCCCAGGTTCATATCGCACAGTCAGCCAGAAAACAAAAGCTTCTGCAGCCATGATTCAAGGAAGCAGGGCTGTGGCTTTAATTGGCAGTAGACTTTGGCATCATACAAGTTTTATAGGCTTATGTAATACAAGAGTTGTAGGTTCAGGGAAGCTTCCGCTTTGATTTCAAAAGAGCCTGTGAAGTCAGGCAGTGTACCCCTGAGAGGGCAGTATATGAAGCTGTGAGAGTGAAGCCAAAATTAAGTGAAGATCCCAGAAAGCTGGAGAAGCCAGGAACATGGAATGTCTGAGAAAAGCCATAAGAAGTGGCCAAAGCCATCCCAAGGAAGAAGCCATGAGGCCTACAGCCATCAAAACCTTAGAAGTTTGTGTGTCACACCACTTGCCTTGGGTATAAGACATGGAGTTACAGGATTTAGTGTTTGCCCTATTGTGTTTCAGTTTGGCTTTGGTCGCATTCCTTTCTCTCCCCTGGTTCTTCCCTTTTGAAGTGGGAATGTTTACTCTGCCATTTTATTTTGGCAGTGTTTAATTTTCTTTTGATTTTTACAGAGACTCATTACTAAGAGTTTAAGTCTCAGAGGAGACTTTGGACTTAGAATTTATAGCAACACTGGAACCATTAAGACTTCAGCAACTCTTAAAGATAGAGTAAATCCATTTGTATGAAGAGTTAGGCCTGAGTCTTTTGAGTGTCACGAATAGAAAGTTATGTTTTATATAGATGATCCACCAATACCTCATGTGATCACAAACAGGACCTTTGGCTATTGATTAGATTATAGGAGCATTATAGCAGATTGCTCTTAGAAGGTGTGGCTTTAATGCAGTAGACTCTCCCTTTAGAAACTCCTCAGCTATCTGCTCAGCTTTTTGTGTTGTCATTAGTGTGCTCTGCTTCTTCCATCACGGCCATCTGCCATGCTGCCCTTCTTTGGCATCAGCTGCCTGTGTACTGTAGCCTCTATAAACCATGACCAAAATAAATCTTTCCTCTTTTAATTTTCAAGTACTAGGTATTTTGTCCCAATGCAAGAAAAGTAACCAAGGCAGGGCCCTAGCCACTTCTTTCCATTCTCATTCACATGTGGCCATAAAGCAAATGACCCCTCTCCACCAGACACTTCTTCCATGGTGTCATGTTCTGTGCTTTCACACAAGCCAATTGATCTTGTCCTGAAACTTCTAAAATTTAGCAGAATAAAGACTTTCCTTTTTCAAGGTGATTTGTCTCAGGCATTTGTTACTGTAATGGAAAGCTGACAAAGAAGTCAAAATTTTTATTAACTGTTAACAAATTTTATAAATAACTCAAAGTTAGCTGCCAAATTTTCCTGTTTTTTTTCTTTATAGTTCTCTGAGAATATAACATATAATAATTTTAAAATATAAACTGCAATAGAAAAAATCCAATCTTTGCATATATCAGTATTCTCATTAAAGTATTAATATTTTGATATTATAAAGAGAAAAATGTTAAGAAACTAAAACAATATTTAAAATATAAATATTGTCAAACAGGAGCCTAAAGAGAATTCTTTCTGTGGTCTGTTGGCCATTTCAAAAATTTGGAAATGTAATGGGTCAATTCATGAGAAAGAAATAGCAGGTGACTATGGCGGACTTTCGGGGGCCAGCAGGGGAGAGACCGTGGTGCCTCAGGACCAGCAATGTGTGGTTGACTCAGGGTGCTGGGAGAACGAGGAACTCCTCCCCTCTCTGGGGGGTGGCTGTGAGCCTGCCAGCTCGCAGGCTGAGAATCGAACATCTCATCTCGTGTCATCCTGTCCCCTGTCCCATGTCCCCCCCTGCTTAGCAAGTGGGAGCCAATTAACTACCCATCTTGTGAAAAGATTGGCTATGTTATTTAGTATAAGCTCCCCATATACAAAGATATGGACAACCATTTGGAAGAAAACAAGAGATAATATGACAGATAGTGAAGATCTCTGGTTGTCTAGCTTTGAAATGTATGCTTTCTTATGTCCCTTTTTGTTCTGTTTTGTTGTGTTTAATTTTACCCCCTTTAAAATAAAATTAAAGCTACACATCTATGTCATGAAAAGAATTTGTTGAATTAAAATATAAAAATGTAATAATCAATAACAATGAAATACATAAGATGAACAAAAGTATAATTTTAGATGAGATATTCAATAATTTAAATGACCACTAAATTTGAGAGTTACAATAATGCAGTCACAGTTGTACCTGCTTCCTGGCTGTCAAAGCAAACAAATATAACAAATTATGCAGTTATTATAACTTTTTTCAGAATTAAAAAATAACAATTTAGAAAATGATTTTTCCATTAAAAATGTGAAATTTAAAAACAAAAATATTGTGACTTTAAAAATAAAAGTTGCCACTGAATGTTTCAAAGAAAGTATTATCATGTTGTTCCTTTCTTCGTTATGAAGTCATCATGCAACAGTTTCACTATATAACTTCATATAATAGTTATTTGACAAAAATTTGTGTCCTCACTGTCAGATTGAAAGATACTGAATGCTAAACTAAAGCCCATATTTCATGTCCTATATTTCATCAATCTTGTGTCCATAAAAGGTAATATAATAGTTTAGTAACTAATAAGATAAAAACTTTAATGTGAGAAATACTTTCTGATATTTTAATCATAAAGCAGATACATCAAAAGAATATATACAGCTAACATATTCAAGAAGAAAATTCAGAGTATGCAATGGTTATTAAATCACATTTGCAGATGTGAATAATTATGTAAGTAATACCATTAACTGTACCACATTTCTGGTTCTTTAAATTAAAAATTTATAAAAGTGGTCTAAAATAAATATTTGTATAGAAATTTAAATTTAGAAAACTTAGATTATGAAGGTAGGGAACAATAATATTCACATAGGTTGACAATAAACCAAGCACTCCTCAAGTGCTTTACTAGAAGTACTGTACTTCTTTAAGAGCTTTGTGAGGTGATGTCATTAAATTCATTTTGTGTGTAAAGACATAGTAAAAGAAACCAGGATCACATAGCTAACATTTGCTGCATCCAGGAGTCAAATAAAGTCCAAATCCTGAGTTACACTCTAGTTAAAGCTTTATTCCAGACCCTTAAAATAGCTAGGAAATTCACTTATGTTCTGTCTCTGATTCTTAAAAATTATTTGGCTCTCATCACATTTTAAGTCTTTGAACATAATAAGCTTAAATTGATTGTTTAATTTTTATAGGATTACTTAAAACTTCCTGCTTTTTGCACCCCACCTTTTCTCTTTCTCATCCATTTGGATGCAATTTTCCAATGAACCTTACAATTGTGTAGTATGTGTAACTTATGTCTGGCCACTGGATTATCAAATAAAGCAATAATATATACCTGTTTCAGGCCTTGATCATTAGAAGGCAGTTCAATATCACCAGCAGACTCTTGTATTTCCTGTATTTTCAATCTAGATAAGCAGCATAATTTATGGGAGAAGCAAAACAATTCCAGACAAGTATGTAAAGATAAATTCAAACAGAGATGTTTAATTAAACTTAATTAAATTTAAAATGTGAATTAGTTGATGTCATGGGGCCAAGATTTATATCATGTTAAAGTGTTAAATATCTTTACCTAAGTTATGGTGAAAACAGTAGTTAGATCTCTAAAGCCATTTCTAGGACCATTATGATAAGCCAGAAAGATAGAAAACAATTAAGTTATTATTATAAATCTGCAAATAAAGGTGATGCCTGGCATGTAGTATATTCTTCACTGTAATTTACATTACAGCCTTCTATAGAAAACAATTAAGTTATTATTATAAATCTGCAAATAAAGAAGGTGATGCATGGCATGTAGTATATTCTTCACTGTAATTTACATTACAGCCTTCTATGTCTGTCAGGAAAAGAGACACAAATGTTGTTCTGTTCGGTCCACCATTGATGAATGTGTTTGTTACTGTTTCACGATTGCTGACAAATTGGTGGCTTCTGCTGCCATTATTACTGTCACAATGCTGTTTTATTATACTCTCATTAACATAATGATAAAATTGACATTAAGAAAACACATTCTGTAAGAGTTTATGAGATTTTATGCAATTAAGCATGTAATAATATGGACAGAAATTGTGCAAAGGCTGTGTAATGATAAAATTTTCAAAAATATATTTATAGAAGTAGTCAATGACCTGAGACTTCTAGACTGTTGATTAGTGGCGTGGTGATATGTTAATATGAGGTAATTATTCTAGTGAACTGATGCTGAAAGTCAACATGTATATTCATTAATTTAGTTTAAGCTTCCTTATTGTTAATCACAGCTTTGGTATCTAATATTTTCAGCAGATCATTGCAAAATTGTCCCATCATGCTTTGCCAACCATAAAATTTAAATATTTTTCCTGTCAATGTCCTAATTTTTAATTAGGAAAAACTTTATTATTTAAAATCCTAAGTACTTATTTGCATTTAAAATTAAGAACTGATTTTGTCATAAATTGATTTAAAATTGCATAAAAATTTTTACTATATTTCCAAATATGTGTACTTTTTCCTAAAGACATGTTCATCTAAAAAAGAGTATATATTTCTTAAAAACTGTCTCATATATTGACAGTTATGTTATCAGAAACAATAGTGTATGTTCACCACACACCCCACCTTTTCTTTTTCTCATCCATTTGGTTGCAGTTTTCCAACCTTGCAATTGGGCAGTCTGTGTGACTTATGTCTGGCCACTGGATTATCAAATAAAACAATATATACCTATTTCAGGCCTGGATCATTAGAAGGCAGTTCCATATTGCCAGCGGATCTGTCCCATCTTTCTTCTCAGATCCGCTGAAACGAAGTAGAGCTCTCCAAATCCTTGTGCTCTAGGGAAGCATAAGAATGAGAGTAGTCTACATTCTTAAGTGATCACAGGTGACAGAATTCTACTACCAAAGACTTTGTTATAAAAACTGAGTGAAAAATAAACCAGCAGTATATTTAACCAATGAGAGTTTTGAGTTTTGCTGTAGCCATTGTTATACATTGAATGACATATCTGAGGTTGGCAAAAAAGTGGAAGTTGGAGAAAATTAAGAATACATATGTCTTTCTAGAGTATGTTTATATTTTTATAGGAGGCAAGTTACAAGTCACCATAGAATGCCCTAATTTGTAGGAACACTATTGTACTGACCAAAGCAAATATACTGTGAATAGAGCAAGGACTAGAAAAGAAAGTAATAAGTAGAAGCTGTTTTCTACTTTAAATTTCAATTTCACATCTCAATTATGAAAGAATAAAATATGCAAGTAGTCATCTATAGATTAAGTCATATAATATATATGAATCTCATGTAAAACACAGTGGAGCTTACAATTTTTCTTCCATATTTTATCCCAGTATAAACCTCTCCATGAATGTTGATTTGGGGAACAAAATATGGTTTTTAAAAAGCCATAAATGGAAAGGAAATAAATTATTAAAGCATCATTTCTCGACTGGGGATATAGCTCATCAGCACAAGTGCCTGCCTTGCAAGTGCGTAGTCATGCGTTTGATCCCTGATACAAATAAAAAAGTTGTTAAAGCATTATTTCTATTGCCAAACAACATATAGGTCATTAGTGTAGTGTATATATTTGATAATGAGTTGTTCTATCTGTGAATGTAAAATCATCTCATAATCTATGATTTGTATTTCCAGCTTATTAAGGGTCCATTCTCTCCGATATGTAGTTCCTTTCCATGATGAGTGGATTATCATTGTGATATTTTCTGTCAATTCAAACTTTAGTAGTAAATTTTAGACATAAAATTCTTTAGTCATGCCAAAAATGAATACAATACTAAGATTTAAAAATTAACTACTTAGAACATATTAAGAGATTGAATTAATGTTGTATATAACTTTATTTTAGAAGGCAAAATTCAGAGACATTGAATGACATTCCTAAAATATCACCCTTATTGAACATAAAGTCAAGTGCAAAATGTGTGTCCCTATAATACTTTGCTTCCTTTCCAATATTTGTTTGTGAATCTATGTGCCTACTGCACATTTTTCAAGTGATTATTAATTTTTGATTTCCAAATAGTTAGATATCTGAATGAGTATTATTACTTTGTTTGATGTATATTAAAAATCTCAAAACATGTGTCTTTTCTAAATGCCCACTAGAAGTGCCTCTGCATCCTTCATTCATACTCTGGTTTTGCCTCTGGGACAGTAGGAAATTTTTCCTTTTAGAAGTATGTAGTCTATCAAAATTTTAAATTCTGTACAGTAGTGTGCCTTTATATTTATAAAATAAATGTATGGTTTCAAAAAGGATAAAACATAAGGTGACAAGCTATCTTTCTAGTTTATTGCAAAAGACAAGTAAAGATAAGCAAATATAAGGTATGATTGAAACATCCAGTTGATAATTAAATTTTTCAAACATATTAGAGTAAAAGACACATTTCCATTAATCTCCCTTACACACTCCCCCTCACTTCCAACAAACATCCCATGATTCTTGCCACTTTCCAAAGTAGTTCTGAAAGTCATCTCAGTGTCTTGTGTTATTATGCCTGCCTTTAAGTCCTGAACCAATTCAAAAATGTTTAGTTTTTATATATCTTTGACTTTGAGTCAGGCTCAGAAGTTTCATGGAGCCAGATCCCATGAATAAGGTGGTTCAGGAAAACGTAATGTTTTTGAACCTCTCTCCAATGATTGGCACTAGGCAGCAGCATTCACAGAATAATTGATCGGACCTTTTAAACACTCAGGAAAGACTTCAGAACTGCTTGAGAAAGTAGCAAGAATGGTGGGAGAAGTGTGTTACAAGTGATGAGGAGTATTTTGAGGGGATTGTTGGTCCTGTGTCTTTTACTACAATCAATTCTTTAAATATTCACCATGTAGTTTGATCACTTTTTAATTTTTGTAATTTAAAGAGATTAAAAGAAAACAAAATAATCTATATAGGAAACAAGATGATAGCTGATCACCTCTTATATAGTAGTTTCATGTCAATTTTATTTTTGTTGTAATGTAATGAAATGCAGTCAGGTCTGGCTCTATATCAGGAATATGCTTCACAAATAGCTTAGCTGCTCTAAATCTCACTCTCTACAATTTTTAAGGAAATATCTCCCTACTAGAACTCCTCATCTTTTTTGTTTGGTCTATCAGATTTCTTGAGCAGTGAAATGTGTCAGCAGTGGCATCTGTGACTTCTTGGCTAGGTCATCAGAAGCTTTGCACACTGTACCTGAAATTCTTCTGGCTCAGGCTTCTCCAGGATTAATGAGCCACCATATAGGAACCCCACATACCCTCTGACCTCCATGCTGCTGGGTACCTACAGGTAATTCATCTGTCTTAGATGAATCCCTTCTGCAAGTCACCAACAGCAGGACTTTAGACATGTGAGTAAAGCCCTTTCGGATTCCATAGCCAGGCTCTCCATGGTAATTCACATGGTAATCAATCAAGGCTCTGTAGAGCAAGCATTGTTCTTTACTATATCCTTGACCAATGGAACGATGAAATATAATCAAATGATTGTTAATTTGAGCCACTAAGCCTGGTGGAAATTGTCTGTGGCAAAAACATTTAGGCCCGAAAAATTTTTGCCTAGAACTTGACATGTAAGAGATTTAATAATATGTTAAAAGGATACATACATCTAGTTATGTTTATAAGGTTACTACAAGCTTATATATCAATGAATATCTAATGCCACATATATGAGAGCATTTCCCTTTATCTTTCACAAATTATATTAAAAGTAAAAAAATATTGTCTATTTTGCTTTTCTTGCTTTAAGAAATCCTTAATTTAGCTCTCCAAAATTAGAATGTTATCTAAATATGAATTTTAAAATCAAACAAGCCTTTGCCTCTGATAGCATGGAAAATTTTTAAAACTAAAACCTAAATATCAGTTTTTTTAAACTATTATTGCTATTTGATACTAAACAGATCAGTACATTGAAGAGCTACTAATTTGCCTTAGTTTTTCAAATATTACTGAGAAAATACTATAAATCTGGCAAATTTAAATTGACTGAATCATATGCCTATGCCAAATACAAATTGTACTAATGTTGTTTCCTGTTGCTCATCATGCTGTTACTGTTCTGGAATGCACATATCAAATCTTTCTCAGGATCCATTTTATGTCCATATATTTCATAAGGATTTTCTTGATTCTTATGGATTAGGAAGACTGAATGTGTAGAGATAATAGTACATTACTATCATTTAATAACTTCTTCATTTTTCTCTGTTTTACTTGTTGAAACTGATTGTAATTCTTTCAGTCTACGGATCTCATTCTAGTTACCATTAGGTCATTTCTTTTAAAGTGAAATTATGTGTTGTACATTTTAAAATTTTATTTTTAAGCTCATATTCTTGGGTTTTCAAATATAACTACATGATATTTTTCTGCATGCCAGAACTGTTATTGTACATAAGAGACCTAAGTTTCCTTCACTAAATTTGACTTCATTTGAAACATAGCAGGATACCTTTTCTTGGCTCCTAAACCTTTATAATTCTAGCTGGCCCTTCCCATATCATGCAGTGCAGATCTGGGTAAATTGCATGCTAGGTAAAAGCTGCCATGGTGTTACTCACCACAGGATGTGGTAGGAAAGCAGTGTTAGTGGAAAGTCAGTGGAGAGCGCAGTAGGAAGAGGGACACATTGCTGGTTACTATCAATAGCTTAAACCAAATAATAGCAAGTGTTCCCATTTAAAAAATCAATGGATAAAAGCCAAAATATCTTAGTCAGCATGAACCATTGATATTTTCAGACTCTATTAACTCCAACTCTGGTGTGACATTAGACAAGAAATGGCAATGGATGGGTTCCTGAATGGCACAAACTGTGTAGACCCTATCTGCCCACTTTGAAAGAAATAAGATTACATTGCCAGTAAAAGAAGAATCCATTGGAAAAGTACACAATGCTTTGTGTAATGTGTGTATTTAATGCTTCACTATATGACGTTATAGACTCATGAGTTCTAAGAGATGAAGGGACTAATATTTGAATAATCTCAAACTGTACACTTCTGGCAGAAACTATGGATTGAGAGAATATAGGGAGGAATTTTTCTATCTTCTCAAGTAGTCGAGTTTTTAAATGCAGTACTTTTCTTCTGTTGTATAAGGTAAACATTAGCAAGCGAGGGAGTGTGTGATTTATTTTTGGAAATTTATAGGTGTTAACATGAAAGTGGTTTAAAGACTTTTTCTATTTTTACAGTTACACTGTTGAGTCAGTTTTCTTCTGTCTTGCTCTGGTATAATATTTGATGTTCAAGGTTATGGCAGATATCAAATATAGAACTTATGCTAGTGACATTATAAAACTCTCCAGCTGACCAGAGAGCAACTAGGGTTACAGATAACAAACAGGCTGCACTCATAATTACCTTTTGTCTATTACTTATGGAATGCTTGTTAAGACAAAAGGAAAAGAAGCAAGGGTCGGAGTTCAACAGGATGGGTTTTTATCAGAGCAAATTGGAGAGGAACAACTCTGGCACCACAGACCAGACCAACTGACTCCTGTATAGGCTATAAGGTCTTCACTGGGCTATGATCTTAAAAGGGGGTTGTGGAAGGAAAAAGTCACAAGGGGAATTTTGGGGTGGGGAGAGTGTACTATAAAGGAGTGGTGACTACTTCCCCATAACCAGGCTTCAGATGTACAAGGAATGTGTGTTGTTCAACAACAACAGGGCTGAACAATGATTGGGAATTACGGAGTGTAACTGTGCTTAATTGGCCTTTTAACCAGTGAGGAAACATCTGTGTCAGGTGTAAAAACATAGAACAGGGAAGGAATTTAAAGTGGTCTCTGCTTGGACCAGGGTGGAAATACTTAGATTCCTTCAGCACAGTATTGTAACTTTTGATTTATTGCAAAGCTTTTTCTCTTAGAACATAAGATGCTTTAAAATAAGAATCAGGATTTATTTGCTTTGGACATGAATATTTGTTGAATGAATGAGCAACTCTAAGCATTTGTTCTCAATCAGAATTATCACCATTCACTTTTCTTTGAGTGAGTTCCTCTTTCAGAGACTTTTGCCTGATCAGACATGTAAATGGAGCTCCTGCAGTTCAGCTCCATATAGACATAAATGCCTCAGATTAACAGTAAAAATTACGTAAGCTTAGGGAAGAATATCTGCTACTTGTGTAAGTTAATTACATTAGGAAATGAGAGTATGTGTTATTTTCCTATTTTAGCAAAGTTGAACTAAACAAAATAGAACTCCTGTTTCAGGGAAAGGGCACTTGTAATAGGGCTTCAAATGTACAGCTTCATGAACACTTTCAAGTTATATTTTAAAGGGACTTGTAATAGTAACTGTCAATAACTCCATTACTTAATGGAAAAAAGGTGAAAATGTTAAGCATTTACTAATTTTCAGCTTTGAGAAAATAACAGAGTTTTTGTTTTCCTTTGCTCATGTGCTGGGAGAAAGAAGCTAGGGGGAAAATGTCATAAGGCAGAAACCTGGGAAATGAATATGTCAAGATGTACGTTTATTCATTAACTGCAGAATATTTATTGTCTTAAGGGCAAGGTACTGTGACAATTGCTGACACAGTAAACTGAATGGACAAATGCACATGACCTTAATGAAGTTGGTGATTTAGTGGAGGGCAGACAAAAAGTTATAATTAGTTAGTCATTAAAGATAATGTTCTAAGGACAGAAGTGATCAGATAACACTTAACCATTCCAACCAAAATAATCACTGGGTCTGGAAGGTAGGGGTTAGGGTACACAGAAGGCATCATGTCAAGTAATGTTTTAGAGCAATAAAAATGAAATTAAGAAACTTAAGGAACATTTTAATGTTTTTACTATATTTCTTACCACTTGGACTATTAAAGGATAAAATAACTTTTAAAAAAATTTGTGGTACTGGGGGATTACACTTACTATTATAGATAGTTAAGTTAGTTTAAAATGTTACAGGCAGTGAGATAGGACTAGGCCCTCGAGGAAGTCAATACAGAGGATAAAGGCATGTTACAACTGTGGCCAGAGGTGCATCTGTTGGAGGCCTGGCCTCAAGATAAAGACAAAATGACCAGGCCTACATACCTCCTGGAGAGTTAAACAATAAATTAATGTTACCCTCAGTTGCCCTGGTGGGTGATCAGGACCTCGTGCTTCCTCTCTTCCTAAAAAAGGTCCTTGTTCTTTCCAGGTACACTTGCTATGTAACCTGCTTCCCTATTGCAGCAATATTACCTAAGTAGCTGAACATGTAATTTCATTGGTTGATCATAGTTTTGTCATGCATGGTGCCCACCTTGAGATTTGTGCCCAAATTGTGATTTTGCTCCCACTTTGTGACTTTGTTCTATAAAACTTCTTATATAAAATGGGGTCTGTAGTAACCCACTCAGGACCCCTCCTGTCCCTCAGAGCTGTCTCTCTCTCTCCCTCCCTCCCTCAATAACTGTTTCCTACTCTTAATCTCTGCTGTTCCTTAAAATTCATTCTTCAGTTTTGGAGAACACAAACCAAGCATATTAGACATCTAACAAGTTGGGAGTTCCATTTGTTTTCCCTGTATCACTAGGAACTATGTATTGTGCTACATCCCCCAGCCCTTCTATACTTTTTATTGTTTGAAACAGGGTCTTCTAGGTCACTAAAATGCAGAGGCTGGACTGTACGCTGGTATCCTTCTGTCTCAATCTGCCTTAGTGCTGGGGTTACAGGCCTGTACCTCAGATAAAATAACTTTAAAATATCCTCAACTCTATGATTTATATACTTTGCATAGCCTTTGTATTTCAATCTTATCCAGTGAAAACAATGAGATGATTTCTGTTATAGCATAAAAATGGCTAAAATATTTTAAGGCAAAAGTGCAGATAGGCATATATTACACCAGTAAAATCTTATCAAAGAACCTGCCTGATGAAAACTTATTTGTGCAACCTTCTTTTAGGAGCAATTTCATATAAAAGCCTAGTGTGACACAATAAGAACTCAGACTCAACTGTTTCATCATTGTGTCTGACATTTCCTCTTTAAAAGTATTTCCTTGGTTAAGCCACATCATTCTAGAATTCATGTATCACTGTTGTTGTTATTGCTTATTTTAGAAACCCAGAAATAGTAGGCCGTCATCATGAAGTCCTTGCTTTTAACGAAGAAGAAATTGGAATGCAGAGATAATGCACCTTACTCATAACCTTAATGATACTGGACTCTTATGTCATAATTGACACGAAGTACTACAAAAATAAATGTCAATAACAGAGACTTAAACAAATATGGTAGTTAAGAAGTCACTCTGTTTCCTAGAAATTTTATTACTAAAAGCCTTTAGGAAAAAAGACTTGGACAGAGCTTTAGATATGAAAATGTTACCACCTACTGAGTAGCTTCCTTTCTTCTCCACCTGTCCATCTCTCACTGATTAACAAGAGTACAGTTGTGCAATAAGATAGGAAGAATACGTTCTGCTTTTCAATAGCATCTGCAGCTCTCAGTGAACACTATTCCAAACTCTGCCAAGTTAAGGCTCTGATTTATACAGCCTGTGGATTTCATCATGTACAGACTTACAGGTTATTTTCAACAGCAACAATAATCCATTTACAAACACGAAATTTTTATATGAAAAAATGGTTCTTGTTCATGAATATCTTCTTTGCATGTTACAAAACATATATTGCAAATAGAGTTTTCAAGATCTATTATTATAGTGTTCATTTGTTGTAAGTTTTTTTTTTAAATTGTATTTGACATGTACCTAGTTAAGTACTTGTTTTCAGCTTTTAGTATAATAAGCAATATGTGCTATCATAGCTTCAATTTTCCTGCCAAGTAGAGAGTGACAGCTGTGTGGCAATATGTAATGCATATTTTCATCTACAGATAAATTGGAAGGAAGGAAAAACAGCTTCTGGGTGGGCAGGTCACCATCATTTAAATGAATCGTTAAAATTATATTTTTCCCTAGAAACAAAATGTAATTGCTTTTCTGGTTAGATGCACACTGAAAGGCCTTATTTGTATTATTGTAACATATCTTCTCTCCATTTCCAACTTTCCCAAGATCCTTTGTATTTTTTCATTTTTGTTACTTTTCTTCCTTTAGGCAATGTGCACATATTTGTTTGTAAAGCCCTATAATATTTGCATACATGTATCACTGAAGGACAAAATTATTTAATACATTTTCAGATGGGCCTTGCTTTTCCCACGCTTATTCAATCCGTAAGGAAGGAGCTGAAGCTAAGTGAACTACCACTTCAGCAGGACCCTCAGATTCACCCTGATGGATGAAAGGTTAGAGCCTTGGGCTCGGTATTTTAAAGATGCTATACTGTAACTCAATTTCAAAGTGTAATATAAAATATCAATTATTTATTACTTCCCCCATTTTATGATTTTATATTTTATCACTAATATCATATATTTGCCCATTTCCAAGATGGCTCCCAAGTGCTCTAAATATATTTACAAATTTTAGTGTTGCTTCCTAAAACTTAAAATTCATTTAACAATAAGGAGTTACAATATCCATTTGATGATTTGCATAAATAGCCAACAGAAAGAAAATCCTTGTCTTGTCCATGCCCCTCTTTGCTTGTATATAGCAATATTCTCATATTTTATTTGCTGTCATGTTTTATTTTGTAGCCACAGCAGCATAACAAATCATGAGTTCTTAAATACTTTGAATAAATTTAATTCCTCATTGTATTTGAATGATGTCACTGGCCATTGAAAAAATACTAGAGAAATGGGTTTGCTATCTTTGATGACCATTAGTACAATTTTTAAGCCTATCAGGTTAACCGTAGATTTAGGGCAGTACTTAAGAGACAGAAACCTAAGTGTTTATTTAGGATTTGAGTATTTTATTAATTCAAAGATTCTGCAGTCCCACAAGTACATAAAGAAGCTAACTTTGTAAGTGAAATTTAATCAGTGTAGTTTTACTTTATGGCTCAGATAATACATGATGTAGGGGTTTCTTTTAGCATATTATGATGACTTAATCTACATTATGGATTGTTACCTAAGAAATAGTTTATAAGCCTTTGATCAGATAATTTAAACATGGACCTCCTTCTTTCCTTTTTACAATTTATTATTATTATTATTTTTTTTTTTGGTGGTACGGGGGTTGAACCCAGAGCCACTCTACTACCATTTGTCTACTTTTTTAAATTTTGAGACAAAATTTTGTTAAGTTCCTTAATTGTTCAGGATGGTCTTTACCTGTGGTCATCTTGCCTTAGCCTCTCAAGTGATGGTATTGTTATGTTCTTTGTGGTATTTTATCTTTTAAAGATTTTATAATGTGCAGGAATTAGATTCATAACTAGAAGGGATGAGCAATTTATACATGAAGGTGATATATTGATCATATTTCTTACTGTTTTAGATACAGAAAGTTGTGGTTTATAAAAATATCTAGTAGATATAATAACCCATAGACTCACTCTTCATTAAGTTATAAAGAAAAAAAACACTTAAAATGCTTTATGCATATTTACAGTAAAGAATTTTATCACTTTATTTTACTCACAAATTAATACCCGACACACCTTGTCCTGGAATACTGCAGAAATATTAGTTTTGCTTTGCATTTTGGGGACATATGGGCATCTCCTTATCACCATGAAGAGGTGATTACTACCTTCATCATAACATCTGTTATAAGCTGCTCATTCAGAATACAACAGTAAAAGATGAATGTAATAAAAGTAATGTGTCATAGAGAACCTGCTTGGTGAACAAGAGCCCTTTATCTACGTAACTCCAATCAGAATCTATGTAATCCTTAACCATGATTAGGAGAGCATATCGAACACTTCTGATAATGATTAATAATTCTTATGCAAGAAGAAACATGCAAGTTTCGTTGCAAATCTAATACAACAAATGACACTTTTATAAATTGATACGGACAATTCCTGGTGTGTAGGTTTTTGTTTTCACAGTTAAATATGACCACTTATCACTGTAATTCTCATGTGATTAATATGTTTCTCACTTCTTGTGCCAAAATAAATTGTGTCACATATTTAAAAATCTTCTTATACTATTATTAAATTCTAAAATTTTGCCAGGGATTTAGTTCAGTGACAATAAAGCACCTGCCTGGCAAGCATAAGGTCATGAGTTCAATTCCCAGTACCAAAAAACAAACCAACCAACCAACAAACAAAAAACCTAAAAAAAAATCCAAAATTTTAGTTTGATTCTGTTGGTTCTATATTTGATATAATTTTATTGTAAATACAAATAAATTTAGTAAATACAAATAAATACAAATATTGTACATACAAATAAATTTTTAGTAAATACAAATAAATCAAGAGTATTAGACTTCTGTAGCCTCCTATTTAAGACATAGTTAATATTCTTAGAACTCCATAGCTGTACATAATTCCCTTTACTGATGAGGGCAATATTAAAAGAAATTAATCTTAACAATGAGTCATTCATTCATTCCAAACCATTTTAAAGTTCCTTTGTATACAAAAAAGATGCAAAAAATGAGTAAGTTGTATTTTTTTCCAAACATTCTCACAAAGGTGGCAAAAGATATTTACATGTAAGCTGGTGTAATGCAGCTGGGTAAATAGTCTATGCTATTTGAACAGTGCTATGGAGTGCAATGAAAACAGAAATAACTTGTGATGATGGATATACCAGAAAATAAATGAAGGAGTTGTATTTGAAATGATCTTTGACAAATGAGGTGATTTCTGATTTGCTTCACACATGTGCATGAAAAAGAACTTCAACATAGTTGTAAAATCGGCTGTATGGTAGTAGAACGTGATAAGGACAAAAGTAAAGTCAAATGTCAAAGGGCCTGAGAACAGTTTTACCATGTATTTGATGGATAACTGGATGGAGTGATTTAATGGTATCATTATTTGAGAAAGAAGTTTTGATTGTTATTACATAGGACAGATTATCAGTAGAAACCTAAATGAAAACTAAATAACCCTGAGATAAAGTCATTGAACTAAGAATGAAGGCAATGAAAAGTATGAGAGAGAATTATTAAATGATTGGATGACAAACCCATAAGACAGTAGAAGTGAATAATTACTGTAGTGAATAGTGATGGAGTAAGTAATAGAAGGTACGCAGGAGAAAGAACTGAGAGTGGCAGGAAATATTCCATATAGAAATGCTGTCACCTCCCGTATGACTATATGAAGTTGAAAATTTGTACATGTAATTCAGTAACATAAGTATGGAGGCTTTATCTGAAATCATTGAAATAGATGAGAATGGTGGGGTCGGGGAGAGGAGACAAAACAAAAAAGATGTGAGTACTTGTCATATCATATACTACTTGTCTACACATTCCTTTATATAGTTGTAATTATTATACACTCACTTAATATTATCCCCTAAGTACTTTCTTCATATTGTTAGAGAATAAAAAACCTTTTAGTATGCTGAAGTGAAGTATATTTGGGGGGAATAAATAATATGTGTGATATATTGAAGCATGTCAATGTCATAAATAGGGTTCTCTGGAGATGGGAGGTAAATTGAAGTCTTCCTGCCTCAGCCTCTTGAGTAGCTGCAATTATGAGCATGTATCACTGCCACTGATTCATGAAAGTTACTTTTAAACAGAAATGCTGTACATCGTCAAACTGCATAGAAAATAACTACAGTACTCTAACCTAACAGATGATAATTATTTTAAGTTTCAGGTTGAGCCTAAAGGCAAATAGAAGATGAGTCAACAATGGAAATTTTCATTAAAAATTAGTTTTCTTCTACAGTGAGAGCATATATAGTGAAAAAGAAACTTCGAAGGCAAGTTCTTATTTCCATTATATCCATTTAATAACTTAGAACGCAAGTTCTTATTTCCATTATCTCCATTTAATAACTTAGAAGGCAAGTTCTTATTTCCATTATCTCCATTTAATAAGTTGGAGAAAAGTATCCACTATTAAAACACTGGCTAATTCAAAATAGTTTTTTTTTTCAGTTAGAAGTTTGTGTTCTTTTTTCTTCCCTGACTTTATTGAGGTATAATTTGCAAGTAACAATGTGCATCATTACAGTGTACAATGTTATGTTTTTATGTATATACATATTAAAATGATTATCATAATCAAGGTAATTAACACATGTACCACTTCACAGTTTCTGTGTATTTGTGTTTGTGGGTAGCACATTGAAGATCTATTTTCTTGGCAATTTCAAGTATATAGTACAAAGTCCATAATATAAAATTATTAACTCTGGGCACTGTGCTGAAAAATAATATCAAAAACTTACCCTAATTGAAGTTTTGTGTCGCCTCATGCTCCCTCCCTGCAGTGCCCCATGCAACTGCCTTTTTATACTTTGGTTCTCTGAGTTTCACTGTTGTCTATTTCACCATTGTGCTGTATTTGCTTTTCTCTGCCTGGTTTCATTGACTTACAATATGTCCTGCAGATTTGTACATGTTATTGCAAATGACAGGATTTTCTTCTTTTTAAAAGCTAATATGCCATTGCAAATATATATCCACTTACACACTGACACACACTTAGGTAGATTCCATGTCTTGAATGATGTCAGTAGCACTCCAATACATGGAGTTACAGATACTAATTCAATGTATGATTTCATTTCCTTTGGGCATGTATTCAGAAATGGAACTTTTGGATCATATGATAGTTTTATACATTTTTAAGGAACCTTCCACTGGTTTCCAGTATGATATAACTGTGGCTATATCAATTTACATTCCCACTGAGATATGACTTCCCATTTCTCAATGTAATTCCAATATTATACTTTGTGTTTTTTCTAATAGTTATTCTAACAAGTGAGAAATGATATCTGACCATGGTTTTAATTGCATTTCTGACACAATTAGTGATATTGAGTGTTTTTCATTTACCCACTGGCCACTTAATGTGTTATCCTTGAAATATATCTGTGAGAATTTCAACCAGCTTTTATTTGGTCTGTTTTCTTACTGTCTTAGTGTATTGTACAATACTGTTAAAAATAAAACACTTGAGATAATCAACCTATAAGAGGGAAAGGTTTGATTTAACTCATCGTGTCAGTGGTGCCAGCATGGTCAAGTGACACAGAGAGACAGAGACACAGAGAGACAGAGACAGAGACAGAGAGAGAGAAGAGATGACTAGTGTCCCTGTATCCACTTCGAGGACATGTTCTAGGTAAGTAACTTCTTTCCCCTCGGCCCACATCCTACAGGTTCCACTACCTTAAGATAGCACCACAGGCTATAGAGCAAAGCTTTAATACTTGGCCTTTGGGGAAAGCATAAATGCCATAGCACTTGCTTTTGAGTTTACCTCTTTGTGTTTTGGGTATTAACCTTTTATCAAATAAGTGGTTTGCAAGTTTTTTCTTCAGTTCTGTAGGTTTTCTCTTCACTTTGCTGACAGTTTCGTTTTCTATACAAAAGGCTTTGATCATGCAATCACATTTGTCTCTGTTGCTTTTTTTCATCATAACCTTAAAATCACTGCCCAAAAAATTTTAAGAAACTTTTTCTTTTTTTCTCAGTTTTTATTTTTGATTAGTAAATGTTTGCAGTACATGATTATATTCCTTGTGGGAAGTTGATACCTGTATGTATAACACAACCCAATGCTATTTTCATCCCATTTGTCTCCCTCTCCCCATCTCTGGATCGCCTTCCTTTTTTAAAAAGACTTATCTCCCTACTTCTTGTGATCTTTTATTTTTCTGTTTTTCTAAATCTTGGGTTTCTTATGTAAGAAAGACAGTGTGACATTTAAATTTATGTGTCTGATTTATTTAATCTCACATTATGGCCTCAAGGCACATTCATTTTCCCTCAAATGATTTTTTTCCTAAATGATTTCTTCTAGTAATTTTTCAGGTTTAGGTCTTATATTCAAGTAATGCATTTCAAGTTGTTATTTATACACCATGTGAGATAAGGGTCCAGTTTTATCCTACACCACTTACTGGATACTGCTTTTTCCCCATTGTAAAGTCTTGGTACCTGTGTCAGGCATCAAATGAAGAAATGTGCAGATTTATTTATGATCTCTTTGTTCTATTCTGTTGGTCTATATGCCTTTATCTACCCCAGTACAGTGCTCTTTTGATTGTTGTAGCTTTGAAACAGTGCTGTGAGCTTGACTGTGTTCTTTGGCACTTAACTACACAGCTAAATCTCTTACTTTTTCTTACACCAGAAATTTATTTCATTCTAAAGAAAAACCAAGTATTAAATTAACCGTACAACATAAATATTATATTCTCAAAAATAAGCCAGAATATATACCTTACCTGTGGTCAGTAGTTACTTCAACTACAAATAACTTTGTGTTTTATATTATTATATTTAATTTCTTTACTGTTTGACACAGTATAGTAGCTCAATAAATATTTTATAATTTTCAGTAAAAAGATAAAAAATTTTATTTTTATAACTTCTTTGTTATTCTCAAATACTACACCAGATAATAAGCTTTTTAACTGTACAAATTCAGTAACTTGAAAAAAATCGTTCAATGATTACATTGAATTTGGATTTAATTTCAAATTACTGGTGTCAGAAGATTTCATATGCAAAGGATTATTACAGTCTTCTGCTTCTTTGAAATTTACTTTACGGTAGCTTTCAACTTCTGACTCAGAATGCTGTACAGCTTTAATTGCTTGTCTTTTTCTCAAACTTATGCTTCTTGGTGCAGCTGTAAAATGGTATCAGTCACGAATATTGTAGAATTAGAGTTTGTTTTTTAATTAAAAAGTACTTTAAGTGTTGCCTAGTCTGTCTAGCTCATGTGTACAATAAATTTGACAAATGTTTAATTAGCCTGTTCTCATATATCCAAAGACCAGTACCTCTTTATCCTTTGATGCATCTAGATGTAAACATCTTATCTAACGTAAGTCTTTTCTGGCCTTGTCTTAACATATTCCTCTTTTCAACTGCAGACAATTTCATTTCCTCTTTATGTTCCTTTCGGTTTGAGGCTCTGTTAATATCTATTTGTATAGGGTACATCTCATGTATCTTAGTACCACATAGACAAGACTTAATTTCCTATTTCCAGTCATCAGAATCTATGATCTTGGGAAAATTGCTTAGTTTCTCTAACATTCAAGTGTTTCATCTGTAGAATAGTGCTACCAACAAATAGTGTATCTTGTAGAGGCTGTTGTGAGATGAAATAAAAGTCTCTTAAATATTCCATACAATATGCTTAGTTTGACACATTTTTATTTTCTTTGCCACCTTCCTGATGTTACTAGAAAATTTATATCATCTCCTGAACTATTTTTATAGTACTGAAGATAAAGATTGCATTAGCTTTTTTGGAATTCACCATTATTGGAATCTTTCTGTTTATGTGTCATGAGCTCTTAAGAAAATTTTAACTTATATTTATATAATGTGGCCACCTTATCACATACATGTATATATAAATATATAAAAATATATATAAATATATAAATATATTTTTAAGTTGGAGTATTGAACTTGGGCCCACACTACCACTGAGCTGCATCCCTAGCCCTTTTAAATTTCTTTCTGTTCTGTTTTTTTCTTTTTTTTTTTTTGAAATAGAGTTTTTTGTAAGTTGCTCAGGCTAAAATTCTCCTGCTCAGCCTGCTAATTAGCTGGTTAGTGAGAATACAGGTATGTATGTATGTTGTCATGCCTAACACTTTTTTTAAAGTTTTATGAATGATATTATGATTCCTTTTAGAATCTGTCTATGGCCTTTAGCTTTATGCCATCTTTTGAAACTTTACTTAGCTAATGTATTGAACAGTTTCACAAATATTTATGATAATCATTTTCTCTGAATCAGTGCCAAAACACTGAAACAAAGTAGTAGTATTAGGTACCCGTGGCTTAGTGATAGAACTCTTTACTAGCATACACCAAGATCCATATGCAAATACTTAAAAAAATTTAAAAAGATAGAAAATAGGAAGAGCATATCCATGTCAAACTACTAGAAGACTATACACTGAACCAATTCTCTGTACACTTCATTTCAGCCCAGCCATTGCTCTGAACCTACCTTCAGCCAGTCTATCTTGTTTTTCCAGGATTTTGCAGAGAGTTCTTTAGCTACACTATGTTCTTGTACTTGCCTGTGAAGTTACATGAGGGAAAACCATCAAATGCATTGAGGAAACATGCAGTGATTCTATATGTTCATGCATCTGCACATAATCAGGCCATCATCTAGTGAGCTACTGAAAGGTCGTAGGTCTTCCTCAAGATCAGGAGCAGTAACAGCTGAGCTTAAGCCAAGTTTGAAAAAGAGTATCAAAAAGTGTTACAGAAATTTGTTGTATCAACCATGAGAATAGATCTAAAATCTAAAAAGAAATCCAGAGACTTCAAAGACATGAAATGGAATGGAAAGGAATTAGAGAAACAGGAAGATTCTAAGTGCTCATCTCTAGGGAACCAGTCTACTCTAGTCAGGTCCCTGTTCAGTCTCCACTTGCAGGAACCTGGCCTTGCTAGTTTTTGACCCAGGGGTCAAAAGAGGATGAAAGTAAAAAGACAGAGTTAGTTTATAATGCAGGGACCAGGGGGTCTTGCCTCTGGTGGGCAAAGCACCTCTATCATCTGGGCCTTTATTTACACACACATGGAAACAAGCAACTAGAGTAGCAGAAGATTCATCTACCTCCCATTATCTAAAGTATATGCCCAGGTAAACAGCCAGATCTCAGCTGTGTTGACTTTTCCCTAGAACCTAGAATGTGCCATCATGCCTGTCTTTCTCCTTTGTGCTCATAGAGGAGGGTCAGTTAGGCCTCAGTTCTCATTATCTGGTGTCCCATATTTAGCATAAATAGAAAAATGGAAGCCTGTTGTTGTTTTGTTTTTGTTTTGCTTTTGCATTGTTCATGTAAATGGAGTCTTCCAAACTCCTGTCAGAGGGGGAAAAATAGAAAGAGGAAAAACCAAAATAAATAGAGCTCTCTGTATTTTGTAATTTTTAAGGGGGCAGGTGAATAGTTAATCTATCACGTGGTTGATGGTGAAGTCATTTTCAGTCCTTGATTCATCTTCTGAAGAAGCTCTTAAAAATTCATTTATGGTACTGCATGTGATTTTATGCAGCTGAACAGAAGGGACTCCTTTTCTCTATTTTATGAGCTCGTACACATTTCTTCATATCTAGAGTTGCAGCTTTGTTTTTCCAAAGTTCAGTAATAAAGCCATTGAGTCACATGCAGTTTGGTAACACTGGAATGTAATTAATCTTTGTAATAAAACTTGAAATAAATTAATTACATATTCTCCTTATGATCACTTACCTATTTGGAGCTTAAATTCATTTTATCTGTTGCCTGTCTTGGTTGAGTAATTATTGTTTCTAGCAACCAAAGTACAGATTTAGATACTTAAGATTCTTGCATTTCATAAAAATTAGCCCTTTGAAGAATGAAATAGGTATCTTATTTTTAGTTTATCAATATATGTTTTTAAAACAACTCACAACATAGATCTTGCTTTTCAAGTGAAATTAATTCTTAGAAATTGAGAATAAATGAATTTTATAAAACTTGGTATACAAATTTTGTACTTTTTAAATGAAAAGTATTTACAAAATATATGCATATTGCTTGCATAGTAACTCACATTTGTATAATTAAGGAAGTATGGAGGCTTAAAAATTAGTGACACTTATTTCAAAGTGTGAAGAAAAAAATGATAAATTGTTTAAATCTTCTACTGAGATACAAACACAAGGAAAGTAAAAATAAAAATGTCATGATAAAAAACAAAATTATTGTTTATTGTTACCTGTATTCTAAAGAAAAGCTATTCGTATGTCTTTATTGAGGTTTTCCCCTGGAGTTTATCCTCAAGATAACCTTAAAATTTTTAATGTGTTTAAAAGAGTCTTATTTTCTATACCTAACAGTTGGGCTTTGTGGTCTAGTGGGATATGTGAATATAATTATTAGGATTTTCTTTCATGAATGAGCTAAATAGTGCTTTTAACATTCATTGTTTTTTAAAAAGTAATTGTGAACATAACATATTTTGTTGTTTCCAACTAATAGTATAATATAAAAGACTAGACACCGACTTCTAAGTAACATGCAATATGGAAAATAATCTAATGTTGACATGATAAATACTGAACCTTTCATTAGACAAGATTTTTTTAAAAATAACAAAACAGATTCACAAATGTTATACACTGCCAAGATTATATATCTGTAGAGAGAAATAAGAGTTTAACCAATGTCCATATTCTTTTTGATATAATAAACTGCTTCAAATGGAAATTATGTCCCTTTCTCTGTTGCCATAACATGTTGCCATAAGGCAACCTCGTAATTCCCTAGAGAAATGATTTCCAATTACTGAGATTTTAACCCCTAGTGGTGGTGGACCCATGGCAGGAATACCACAGCCAGCACACAGAGCCCTGTCTGCTGGCATCACCCCAGCACCGGGGCACCAGATAACTGTGCACAACAGTATGTCAAATGCAAACTTTAGCCTTTCAGTAAAAATCTGTTTGTATCATTGACAGATGTGTTACTGTATTTCTTCTAAGACAAAAGATGTTAATGTATGAATTATGTTTTCTAACCTAAAATCTTACTATTCAGTTATGATCTGCACTTTGCGATAATAAAGGGGATT
>PVJX010004971.1:66154-88894 GCA_004027295.1 Dolichotis patagonum
TTTTTTTTCTTTACACTGATAAAATACTCCTAGCATGGGAGAATTTGAGTGATTCATTATAAGCTTGTACACATTTCATTGCTGAGCAGCTACCAATGATTAAAAGGTGAAAGATTGTGAGAGACGTTATAACTCAGAAAATTTGTTGTCTTTTTTTTTTTACAAAGAACCATATATGGAATTAAGGCATAGAGTTAATTGTATAAAATTCTTTATACACTGACCTGTGTATAAAAATACACATAATGTGATACATTGATAAAACAAATCCTGCAATTTTATTAAAAAGGAATGATGATGCTATTTTGTGGTAAAATGTTTCAAATGCTTAGTAATATTTGTATCTCTCCATATACAGACTGTCGTGCCAAAAGATATGCATACTTTCCTAAGAATATTTATCTGAGTTTTAGAAATAGCTATAAACTATGCAGCTTATAAGTTGGTTAAAGGAGAGAATACAAATGTGTGTGAGTTTCTCTTTCATCATTTATGCTAAAATCTCAAAGTAGATACTAATTCTTTTTTTTGTACCAAGGATCAAACTCATGACCTTGCACTTGCCAGGCAGGTGCTTAAGCCACTGAGCTAAATCACCAGCCAAATCCATAATATTTGTGATAGTTTAAAAATCTATAATAATAACATATGTAGCCAGTAATATCAGTTATTTTAGGTTAGGGGTTTCTTTGAAGCATTATTCACTTTAAAAGTTCAGTATTATATTTAAATATGCACATATGCTGCTCTAATATGTTTCCATGGTTAATTATTCATAACTGTGATAACTAGCTTCTATCTTTTCAGCTCTGAGAACTAGTACTTCAGGTAAGGAGTTCACTTTGCCTTAATCAGCATTCTTGTGGGAGCCATGTGATACATAGTTTTATTTTCATGAAAACCTATTCTTTTAAGTTAATAATATATGAATGTTAGACTAAGCCAGTAAGATAGGTCTTTGTAAAATTAAAATAAGGGGCATAGACCTAAAGGGGCTAACCAAAATATATGGTAAGTTTAAATAAAAAATTACTACAGTGAAAGATACATTGCCACTATTCCCCATCAAAATACCCTCCCTTAGTTTGAACATAACTATCCAATCATTCTCGCCACTTTCCAAAACAGTTTTAGAAATTCCTTTTGTTAGTCTTCATGAGATGTGGAAACACACACACACACACACACACACACACACACACAATGAATACTAGTAGTACCAGCTGAGGGAAAAACAGGCTTGTAAAAATACATTAGGGTATGTCTTCATCCTCCTTATTCACCAGAGGAGGTGCTGTGCACTTTCTTGCTCTTTCCTAAAGTCAAATGACCATGGAAAGTAAATGTTTTGAATCCACTGTAAACTTCTGGGGAGCCATGACAACACAAACGAACTCCTGAAGGAGGACTCCCAGAATTGCTTCAGAAAGTGACGAGAATGGTTAACTATAAGTGTGTTCAAAGTGAGGAGGAGTATTTTGAAGGGGTTTAATTACAGTGGGTCTTTGCTATAATAAATTTTCTAAATTTATACATTCACAGTCTTTGGTAATCACCCTCTATGTGAATCACGGAGTGTTAAGCCACATAGAATGGAAGCTGGGGCAACAATTTTTAGGCATGCACTTAATGTTTAAATTAGTGAGGAACCAAAGAAAAAGGATCAGAGTTCACTGTGGGATAGAGTAATAGTTTGTAAAAGTCAGCTTGTTATACTTCAGAGGAACCCTTTCTAAAATTTTCAAATCAGTCACAGTGAAACATTTATACCATGAGACTTGGTACCCCCTCCATGTCAGGATCCCCCTGTTCTGAGAGCTCACTGTTATATATTTAGCAGTTTACACACATGCACAGAGAGAAGGGGAGGGAAAGGAGGAGAGGAAGTGAAAGGGAAAGAGAGAGAGGGTGAGGGAGGGAGGAGCAAAGGCAGAGGGAGAGGGAGAGAGAGAAAGATTTATACATAGAGGTTAGATAAAGAATGACGTGACACTTAACTAAATTGGATTTCTGGATTTTTCCTTTTTTTCCTACTTCCTTTAATGTCTTTTAGTGTAAGGTTACTAAATACCTTGTCACAAATTACCTTAAATAGACTCACTGTTGGAGGTTATTTTGAAAGGAGGCAACTGCCGTACCTTCATTACATTCCCTCCATTACATCTTTACTCCAGCTGAGCTTTTTGATACAGATAAAATATGAAATTCAGTTCCACTGATCTTGACAAGATGTGTAAAGCAGTGTGTGCTTAACCCTAGGAGTTACTGAAGCCCAGTAACTGCTGCAGCCCTGTGTTATGTGGTCTTTATTGACCTCAGAAAATGTGAGGTTATGTATCCAATACCAGATAAGGGCCACTTGCAGTCCAGACCTAACACTTGGTTTGCTAGAAGCATCTTTTCTAAAACACAAAGACTGATCCACTTTTTACAGCTTTACAAATCTTAATTGAGAGCATCTTGACCCCTAAGTGCCAAAGCCGGGATTTTTACCTCATTAGAAGTGCAGCAGGATAGAGAAATGTGGAATATCATAAAGGATTCTGGCCAAATGATATGCCTCTGGGCACTCATCATTAAAGACAGAAGAAACCAGTGCCCTGCTTGTTTTGGGTTTATTTATAAAATGCCACTAGAAGAGACCAGTATTTTCTATTTTGAACTAAAATCTTGTGATGTTTTAGGGCTAGTGTTAACCTGAGAGCATTTATTTTGGATGTATATTGAAACATGCTCCTATGAATTACTTCCACATGTTGCGTAAAGACCATGAATAGATTCCTATAGAAGAAACTGCTCCAATTTAACAAGATTAGGGTTTTTCAAGTTATGCTACTCTGAAATTGAAATGCTGTATTATCATATAAATAGCTAAAATACTTCTAAAAACTTAAGACTGCATCAGTTATCATTATATATGTTTTTGTTTTCCCATTGTAAAATTGGGCAGATATTCATCAGGAGGAAACACAGAGGGAACTACATAGAGATTACTTTCAGACTATAAAAATGTAAGCAGATTACTTTCTGTTATACTTTTTGTTATTTTATTTTTTCTAAATATAGGATCGTTACTACATTATTCTTTCCTCCTCAAAGAAATCTAAAGACTATCATACAATTTTTATAGTTGTATGCATACACACATTATATATTATATATTATATATATGAAAATAGAATATATATTTGCAAACAATAGTACTCAAAAACAAGTGGTTAAGTTTGAATTATTAATGGAATTAGAAACTGTTAACCCAATAGCCCAGAAGATATTCTTACATATGCATACCTTCACAAATATCATTGATAAATGTTTTAGAGAATTCACTGCAACTATAGTTATGAATAGATACTATAGTTATAAATAGATACTGTTATCGATATATTTCACTTAAGTAGGAGACAAAAGTGGTTCAATCCTATATATTCCATACACCCCATTTTGCTTTGGTTTAGTGAGTGGATTATAAAATGAGACTTAATCAGATGTCAAGAAGGTTGCATCCTAAGGCTGTATCTTGTTGAAGGTATGGGATTTCCTACTACTTCAAATATGAACTATTTTACTGCTCTCAGTTTTGCTGGGCCTTCAAATTTTTGAAAACCATGGCAGTTTCTTTCTTTAACCTACATTTGAGATTTATTGATTCAGGATTGACGACCACATTAACAAATTATTACCCTTGCCTGAGTCTAATCACCTGAGGATTATAGTTCTCTTCTCCCAGAATCCTTAGCACAGCACTGGCAGCTTGGAGCTCAGCCCAGGAAAGAAACTCCAGGTGTGCAGTTTCAGCCTGTATTCTCCCAGTGCAGAAAGAAAAGGAGGTTTTCCCACTTTCCTAACCAACTGTTTTAGTAAAATAAAAATATAAAATTCATTCAAGGTTGCTTTATTTTTGGCATTTAGCAATGTTACAATATAACTCTACAAAGCTACCCCTAAATAATTAGATAAGCTTGCATAGTAAAAAACAGTTTCTTGGGCTGGGGAATTAGCTCAGTGGCTAAGTCCCATAGGAATTTAGATGCCATAGCAAAGGATGGCAAATTACTGCCCATTACACTCAAACAGCTCTTGTTCAAAAGAATGTTAGGTCTGTTTTCCTTTATAATAAAGAACTGTGGTAATTCATAATTGTCACCTGAATCAAATAAGCATTTCAAGTAATATAAGATAACCAAATGAAATCAGTCAGAACTGAAATTAGCTTATAAATCCAGTTCTGCTAATGTTTTAATGATCAATAATAGTTTACTAAAAAGTTCTTCAATAAGAGTATTAATAAAGATAGGTCAATGAAATGAGGCACAGGAAGAAGCAAAAAACACTTAGATCTAATTATGAAATAAAAAGTAAAAGTGAAGCAGTAACAAGCTTAACATAGTAACCAACAGAAAAATAAAGGACTATAGGAAGACATCCACTCACCCAGCCTAAATTGATGGCAAAGAGTCCTATGGTACAAGATTCATTAACAAGAAGAAAACATACCAATTTGTGCAATAGGTTTTACATGACACAGAAGCCTTCCCAAGGAAATAAAGACTCCAGCTAAATTTGCATATTTTATACTATTTTTGATAAAAGTAGACAAAAATGGAATTGAACAAAGAAAATACCATCTAATAGTAATCAATGGAAGAATTTGACAATACCTGTTCTTGGTTTTTCTTTGTCTTCAGAGAGAAGGATGTTCCTTTCCTCCAGGTAAAGAGAAGCTGTCTCCAGTGAGGACTGTGATCTCCTTCAGGGCATCATCAGGAAATCCTTCCTAGGCTTTATGACCTGCTATATGGGAGAAAAACAATGGAAAATGAGAGTGACATTACTACTTCTATATTCTCAGATCTCTTCAGCTAAAAATATTCAGCATGCCAAGGTGTATTTTGGGAGCCCAATATCCTAGATATGCAGTCAAGACTGTTGTATAATGACCTTGAAGAAACATTTATGAAGTTCAATAATTTAATCTAATTATATTCCATCTGATGGATTTACAGTTAGATTGTTGGAAATAAAAACATTCTAACTATAAACATCCTATGTATCTTTTTTATATAGCTGTATTTCCATTTTTTCCCTTTTATTATACTACCAGAATTCTTATATCCCTAATTGTTACCAACTACCTTATATTCATTCAGAAATATTCCCATTGTGTGCAGAAGTACAGTAATAAATTCTGGCTTACTTTTGTTCAGTACTACTAAAGACAAATTTTCTGCTACTAGTTGAGACAATAAGGCAGATTTCATTGAGAACTGTAGTAAAGAGTGAAGAAATTACTGCAATAGAGTTTTGCACTAGGAAAGAAAGACTGAGATGAACTCTGGATCCAATAAAGCCAAGTAGTAATACAGAGCCAATAAACAAAGTATGTGTGGAAAATTACTAATTAAGTATATATTTCTTACTAATCTGGCCTAACAGAATCTTGCTAACAGTAGATCAATGTGATTTATCTGAGTATCAGTGAAATTTGCCTGAGAATCAGTGAGAGATGAGGGATTTGCTCAGATATTGAGGTGATGAGTTATTAATGGAGGGAGACTCTTGCTATACTGATGTAACAGGATTTTTCCTATAACTGGGCCCTTGACAAGACCAACATGAGGCTTAGTAAAGCCCAGAGGAATCTTGGAGATAGTTATTATAAGAAAATAAGACATAAGGAAGCATCAAGGTCTCTTCTGAAGAGTGTCTGTCAAAGTGAAATTTTTAAGTGAAATTGTTTCTTTTTCCTAGCAGGTAGGGGCTGTGGTGGTACTGCATGAAACTAATCAACATCTAATTTCTCTCCCTGTGTGCTTGTCAGCAACATACCATGTACCTATCCTACTTTCTGGTAACATTTTTCTTTTTGTCTCAATCTATTCTCTACCATCTGTCAACTGGGATCTAACAGTTATTCTGCATATGAATAGTTAAGTCTAGTTTGTTTTTGTAAATTAGATTGGCCATCATTCAGATGTAATTCAGTTTTTATAGTCATGTTAACTTTTTTGTTTGTAAATATCTAGATTCTATTTGATTATTAAAGTATTTCTGATTGAATCATTTTCTGGCTGTGTCTTAAATGTTATTTTGTGATCTTTCTTTTTTTTCCAGCACTACTCAAAACAAAAGTGCTTTTATTTTTTTTTTAAAAAGCAAAAGACATAACAACAGCAAACTCAAAACAATCACAATATAGATTTTCAGAACAGAATGAAAGAAATATAACAATGGTTGTTATATTGCATATTGTTCTCTTTTTTTCAAAGAAAGAAAAGAAAATTAAATAAAATAGAAAAACAGAAAAGAAGGGTAGAACAATACCAAATTCAAAAATAATAAACATCATAGAATCACTAGTTGATACATTACTCATTGTCATCTTAAAAAACAGTTGACAAAGTCAGAAAATCAAAGCATAAATAGTGGCTAGACACGCAAAGATTGACACTGCAAATCCTTCTGTTTAATGTTCCAACAGAAATTCAGTAATATGGTCATCTATCTTACACACTATACATACCGCTATACTCTTTAGAGCACTTTCCTTCCCTTTCACTTTCACAATAACTATTATACTTTTTGAATCTCATTATTCTGTCAGTTTTTATTATTTTTTACAGTAGAGAGACAATGCAATATTTACTAATGTGAGTCTTATTTAATTTACTAATGAGAATATTCTCAAGTTGCCTCCATTTACCTATAAAGGACTCAATATCATCCTTTTGTATAGCTGAGTAGTATTGCATTGTATAGAAATACCACATTTTTTCATCCACTCAGCAGCTGATGGGCATTTTGGTTGTTCCCAAGATTTAGCTATCACAATTTGTGCTGCTATGAACATGGGTGCATATACATCTCTGTGACATGACCTTTTCAAATTTTCTGAGAAAATACCCAGGAGGGGAATGGGTGGATTGAATGGAACCTACAATCCTAGTTTTTTGAGGAATCTCCATAATGATTTCCACAGTGGTTGCACCAGTTTGCACTTCCACCAACAGTGGAGAAGTGTTCCTTTTTCCCTGCATCCTTGCCAACATTTGTTATCAGTTGTTTTCTTGATGGCAGCCATTCTTTCTGGGGTGAGATGAAATCTCAATGCTGTTTTAATTTGCATTTCTCAAATGGCCAGTGATGGTGAACATTTTTTCATGTATTTATTTGCCATTTGTATATCTTCATCTGAGAACTGTGTGTTCATCTCAGCTATCCATTTTTGGAGAGGGTCTTTGAATTTGGGGGACTTGATGTTTTTCAGTTCTTTATATGCTCTGGATATAAGTCCTTTGTCTGAGGGATTGTTGGCTAAATTTCTTTCCCATTCTGTGGGTCTTCTTTTCACTTTGTTGGTGATTTCTTTTGAAGTGTAGAAACATTTTAGTAATATGAGATCCTAGTTGTTGATTCTTTGAAGTATTCCGTGTGGTTTGCATTTTATTCATGAATTTTTCGCCTACCCCTATGTCTTCAAGATTTCTATCTACCTTGTCCTCCAGTAGATGTAGTTTTTCTGTTTTAACATTTAGATCATTGATCTATTTTGACTTTAGTTTAGTGTATGGTGATAGGCATGGATCTATTTTCAGTCTTTGGCATGTAGAAAGCCAATTTTTCCAACACCATTTATTAAAGAGGCTCTCTTTTTTCCAGTGAACATGTTTAGCCCCTTTGTTAAATATAAGGTGGCTGAGTGTCTTTGTAGTAGTGTTTGTATCTTCTAATCTGTTCCATTGATCCTCAGGTCTATTTCTTTGACAGTACCTTGCTGATTTTATTACTGTGGTTTTAAAGAATAGTTTCAAGTCAGGAATTGAGATGCCTCCTGTCTTGCTTTTGTTGCCCAGAATTACTTTTGCTATTCTAGGTTTCTTCTGTTTCCAAATGAATTTTAGGAATATTTTCTCTAGATCTGTAAGGTATGTTGGGATTGCATTGAATCTGTGTAACTGTTTTGGGAGTATGGCCATTTTCATGATGTTGGTTCTTCCTAACCAAGAATAAGGAATATCCTTCCATTCTCTACTATCCTCTTCAATCTCCTTTTTTAGAGTAGTATAATTTTCAGCATATAGATGTTTTACACTCTTGGTTAGGTTGATTCCTAAGTATCTGGTTTTTTTAGATGCTATTGTGAAAGGTGATATTTCCATAATTTCTCTCAACGAGATTTTTGTTTGTGTACAGGAATGCTATTGATTTGAGTGTTGACTTTGTATCCAGTTACACTACTGAATTTGTTTATTACCTTTAGTAGTCATTTAATGGAGTTTTTGGGGTCTTCTATGTACAGTATCATGTCATCTGCAAATAATGATAATTTATTCTTTTCCTATTTTTATTCCTTTTATTTCTCCCTCTTGTCTGATTGCTCTGGCTAATACTTCTAGAACTATAATGAATAGGAGTGCTGATAGTGAACATCCTTGTCTTCTTCCTGATTTTAGAGTTATGGCTTTCAGTTTATGTCCGTTTAGTGTAATGTTGGCTGTTGGATTGTCATAAGTGGCCTTTATGAAATTGAGGTAGATACCGCCTATTCCGAGTTTCTTTAGGGTTTTTATCATGAATGGACATTAGACTTTATCAAAAGCTTTTTCTGCATCTATTGATATGATCACGTGATTTTTATTTTTGGCTCTGTTGATGTGTTGTATTACATATATTGATTTGTGTATGTTAAACCACCCCTGCATTCCTGGAATAAATCCCACTTGGTCATAGTATATAATCTTCTTGATGATTTGCTGTATTCTATTTGCCAGTATTTGATTGAGAATCTTTTCATGAACATTCATTAGTGAGATTGGTCTACAGTTCTTTTTGGTTGGGTCTTTCTCTGGTTTTGGTATCAGGATAATACTTGCTTACAAGAATGATTTAGGCAGGACTGCTTTTGTTTCAGTTTCATTGAAGAGGTTAAGAAATGTTGGCATTAAGTCTTCTCTAAATTTCTTATAGAATTCAGCTGTGAATCCATCAGGACCTGGGCTTTTCTTTGTTGAGAAGTTTTTAATAATATTTTTTATTTCAGTAACTGATACTGGGTTATTCAAAATTGTTATATCTTTTTGATTGAGCTTTGGTAGTTCATATGTTTCTAGAAATCTGTCCATTTTCTCTGTGTTTTCCACTCTTTGTGAGTAGAAATTTTCAAAATAGGTGTTCATGATTGTTTGAATTTCCATGGAATCTATAGTAATTTCCCTCTTTTCAGTCCTTATTGCATGGATTTGAGTTTTTTCTTTCTTTTTCTTGATAAGGTGGGCTAGAAGTTTATCAATTTTGTTTATTCTCTCAAAAACTCCAGCTCTTTGATTTGTTAATTCTTTGTATTTTTTTGTTTCAATTGCATTAATTTCTGCTCTAATCTTTACAATTTCCTCTCTTCTATTGGCTTTGGGTTTGACTTGCTCTTCGTTTTCTAGGAGCTTGAGATGTAGCATTAGGTTATTTATTTGTGCTCATTCCATTTTCTTGATGTGACTATTTATTGCTATATATTGTCCTATTAGGACTGCTTTCATTGAGTTCCATAACTTACAGTATGTTGTGTTTGCATTTTCATTATATTGTAGGTATTGTTTTTATTTCTTCTTTAATTTCATCTGTAACCTACTGGTTGTTCAGAAGGTTGTTATTTAATTTCCATGTATTTATGCAGGCTTCGCAGGGGTTCTTTGCCTTTGATTTCCAATTTTAGTGTACTGTGGTATGTTTTGAAGACTGTCCCATGTGCAGCTGAGAAAAATGTATATTCTGATGTGGTTGGGAGGAATACTATGTAAACATCCACTAAGTCCATTTGTTCACATGTGTGATTCGGTTCTGTTATTTCTTTGCTGACTTTTTGTCTAGTTGATCTATCTCTTTGTGACAGGGGAGTGTTAAGGTCTCCTATTACAATTGTGTTCTTGTGTACCCACATTTGGTTTTTCATGTGCATTAGTTTTTGTCTTATGTAGTTGGGTGCTCTTGTATTTGGTGCATGTGTATTTATAATTGTTAGTTCTTCCTCTTGTAGTTTTCCACTTACAAGTATGTAGTGGCCTTTTTTTTATCTCTCTTAATCATTTTAGATTGAAGTTCACTTTGTCTGCAAGCAGTATAGCTACCCCTACTTTTTCCTGGGTTCCTCTTGCATGGAATACTGTTTTCGATCCTTTGACTTTTAGTCTGTGAGTTTATTTTTGGGTCAGATGTGTTTCTTGTATAGAGTGTATTGTGGGGTCCTGTTTCTTGATCCATTCTGTCAACCTGCTCCTTTGACAGGTATATTGAGCCCATTTACATTTATGGATATCACTGATATGTACTGGCCTGACTTTGCCATATTATTTTCCTGTTGTTGGTTTTCTGCTTTCCTCCCTTGTTTAATTTTTTGTCCAGCCTGGTGGTTTCTTTCTGTTGTTTTTCTGGAGCTTGTGGTCATTTTTATCTCTTTCTAGTATGTCTTTCAATAGTCTTTCTAGTGTTGGTTTGGTAGATATGAATTTCTTCAGTTTTTCTTTGTCATGGAAGTATCTTGTTTCTGAATTAAGTTTGAAAGACAGTTTTGCTGGGTACGTCAGTCTGGGTTGAAAGTTGTTTTCTTTTAGAGCTTAAAATACTCCATTGCAAGCTCATCTTAACCTGAAGGTTTGCGCTGAAAAGACTGCTGTGGTTCTAATAGGCTTTCCTTGATAATTGAGTTGTGTCTTTTATCTAACAGCTTTTAGTATTCTGTTTTTATGCAGTATGTCTGGGATCTTAATTATTATATATATGGGTGTAGATTTATGTTGGTTATGACTGTTTAGCTTTCTATATGCTTCATATATTTGTATGTCAGATTTTTTACCCATATTTGGGACATTTTCTGCTGTTACTTCTGTGAACAGCTTAGTTATGTTCTTTGCTTTGTGTCCTGCATCCTCACTGAAGCCTGTTAGCTTACATTGTTTCTTTTGGCGTCATCTTGAAGCTGCCCGATTGTCATTTCATGCTGTTTTGTTGTTTTTGTAAGTTCTATTTTTGCATGGTCACTATCTGCGATCCTGTCCTCAAGGTCCGAAATTATATCCTCAGCTTCATTTAAACAGTTTTGCCAGCTTTCAATAGAATTTTTTCTTTCAAGGATAGCTCTTTGAATTTGTTTCATGGATTCTGCTTGTTTTCTACATTGTTTATTCACAGTTTCAGTCAATTTCCCATGCTCCTGTATTTTTTTTATCTATTTCTTCCCTAGCTATGTTGAGCAAATCCTTTACTAAGGTTGTTATTTCTGTCTTTATGTAAGACATTATCTCTAATTTGATTTCCTCTATAGCCTCATGGATTTGTTTCTTTACTTTGTTTGCTATTTTTTCAGAGATTTCTGGTGTATAACTTTTAAATTCCTCTTTCACTGTCACCTGTTCTTGCACCTGATGTACTAGATGTTTGAGATTGCATTTTGTTTTTTCATTGTGTCATTTTCATCTTCTGGGCCAATATCTAGTTATTTAATCCCAATAGTCACAACTGTCAGCAGTGTATCTCCTAGGGTTCTACTGTGTGGTTGATGTCTGCCCAGTTGTTGGGTACATAATGACTGGAACCTGCCGGGGTCCTCTGTCTGGGCAAGAGGCCACCAAGTCTCCCATCAAACCAGCACTGCTAGTCCACTGCATTTCAAGGTTCTGGGATGGAGAGTGGGAGCCAAATGTTCACAGCAGTGCTTGGTCTAAGAGATGAGGAGTGTAGCCTAGAGCAGCGGGCTGAGCCAGGGTGGGTGTGGTGGTCCTCTGGGTCATCACTCGGGAGGAGGGTGCTGGGTCACAGGCACAGCTCAGTGGCCTGAGCCGGGAAGGAGCACTGTGGTCCTCCTCTGTGCAGCAGCAGTGAGAGGGTGCCAATGTGTGAAAGCCCAGCTCAGCTGCCTGAGCCAGGGTGCAACTTGGTAGTCTTGGCAGTGGTGGGGGTTTGTGATCTTTCTAAATTAATTAAAATAAACTTATACACTTGGACTTTATGTATTATAAAATTTCTACTCTTGAGTATCCTATTTCCGTATCTGTTGTATCTTTCCAGGTTTGCAGATTGTTTAAACATTTTTGATTCAATGTATACTTTAGTTCATTTCACACTGGTGAATAATGCTATGAATACAGAAAACTTCTAATAAAACTTCATCTATTATAGGTTATATGTAGTTTTCTAGATTTTTAAAAGTTAAATATGTTTCATTTATTCTGCAATGATTTTTCCCTTGTTAGAGACAAGCTATGTTCTATTCTCCTAGGGAGGATGAGTAAGTTTGTTTTGGGAAGGATGTCACTACAGAAGTTTATAATAGTTATAATTATCTTATCACAACCCCTCATATGCCACTTAATTTACAGAAAGTAGTTTTTAATTATTTATTAGTATATTACTCCACCAGTCCATAGGGACAAAACCTATAATAAATAGTAATTTATAGCTGTAAACATCTCTTAATACTATAAATGGAGATTAAAATTCCCATAACAGAGATGAAGGAGAAATATTATTTTAAAAAGAATGCTATGTAAATCAGTTCCCAAATGTGTGCCATTTAATTTGGGGGCATATAAAATAAAATACTGTATACAGAACTGTCTAATATATTAATGCGCAGTGATAGGAACAGAGATACTATGGATGCAAATGAAGGTGGAAATGTATATATATTTACATGTTTTTATAGAAATGAACAGACAGATACAAGATAGATGATAGAATACAGATAATAACCATTTTCCAGTATCCCGAAAGGATTATATAAAAAATAGCAATAGTGTGCTTAGAATATTTCTTAATCATTATAATTAAATTGATCTATAGAAATAATTAATGTAAAACTATTGTAATAATACATTTTTGGTTCCATATTTCTTAGGAAAATCATATCTAATGAGGATAAAATACAAAGATAATTAGTGAATTTTCATTTTATTTCCACAGAAATTTAGTTCCTTTATTTCTCCAAATGATGACATTTATGTACACATGAAATTATTTTCAATTGGAATGCTCAGAATGACACAAGGAGACACCTTGTATGTTATTTAGGAAACCTGCCAAGACATTGACAGCAAAAAGGAAGGATCAAATTCCTACTTAGTTAAGGCATGTGGAATAATGATTATTCTTTTCTTGCTGTACTGTTCCTGTTAAAAATAATAAGCAGGAAGGACACTGTGTCATTCAATGTGTGTTGCTATCTGCTTGCATTCAGTCTATATCCTCTGTGTAAGCAAATCAGCTGGAGTTGGTAAAAATAGCCTCTGGTGGTTTTAATTATACTCTAAATGATCTTCCATATTAAAATAAAGCACAACTTGTGTATTTTCACTAAAGAAAAAAACAGATTAGGCAAATATAAGGCCTAAAAAACTGGTAATATATAATGTTAGTAGGTTAATATAACGTTGCTCATGTGTGAAAACTCCATAAATGTCATTGTGATATTCAAAGAAATGGGCCCTTGGTTTAATAAAATTAGTTTTATAAAACTTTTTAAATAAAATTGAATATACATACACATTTAATATGTATGGTATTTAAGTTATAGCACTCAGAACCTTTGCTTTTATGTAACATCTTACCATTTTGGAATTAGTGAACGTATTTATCAATTCTTAAACATTTGACGAGTACTTGCCATCCGCTCAGGACTGTTTGAAGGTCTTGAGATAACAGATCCAGTACTTTTCAAGAGAAGTATTCAGAGTTGACTATAAAGTGGTTTATATGAAATTCAGGCTATAGTTTTCATATTTTGATTATTGTGGAAAAATCTTGAGTCATGGAAAGTGGAAAACTGTTAAGCCATTCACTCAACTTACTGACATTTAAAATACCTTAGATTCTATCATTGTAGTAATAAGTCATAATATTAATATAGATGGTACCTCACATTATGATAGGTAATGTTATTGACATATTATCTTACTCAAAACTATACCTGTTTATAGTACTGCTTGAAATATCATCATGAAAAACTATCTTGAAAAGTCCTAATATACCTTGTGTAGTACATAACACTTAAAGCTATTTTCAGTTTTTGCAGCTCCCAAAGTGTTAATTTTTTAGATCACTTTTAAACAATAAGAATACAAAGCTAAGCAAAGGGACCATTATATGATATAGACACACTTGGAAAGTGTGTCTCAGTGGGACTGTTGTCTATAGAAGGAGATAAGAGGATATTCAAAGTAAATTTACCTGAAATAATTAATGTACACATTCTTCTAGGTCTAAAACTGTTACTAAATTTAGTACATTACCAAATTATATAAAAATATTATTTGCTGTTAAGGACCATTTATGTGTTTATGTATTTATCTTATGTATCCTGACTAGGTAGAGAGATAGATGATATAGTGGTGATACACATAGTGATACAATCAAAACAAAAAGTAAATAGCATACTTAAAAGCTTCCAGTACATGACACAGTTTCACATTTCTCATAAAATATTCCAGGCTCAACATAAATCCCTTTCCTGTTGTGTCTACCTTTTTATGTTGGGCCTAGAAACTAAATGAAGTCATGTAAAAGCATTGAAAGAACAAATTGTTGCTAAAAATGTAAAAGACCTATATGCTGAAAATTATACTACGCAAAAAAAGGAGATTGAAGAGGATATTAGAAAATGGAAAGATGTTCCATGCTCTTGGCTAGGAAGAACCAACATTGTGAAAATGGTCATACTCCCAAAACTGTTATACAGATTTAACACAATCCCAATCAAAATACAATTGACATACCTCACATATCTAGAGAAAACACTCTTAAAATTCATTTGGAAACAGAAGAAAACTAGAATAACAAAGGCAATTCTGGGCAATAAAGACAAGGCAGGAGGCTTCTCAATTCCTGACTTGAAACTGTACTGCCAACCCACAGTGATAAAATCAGCATGGTACTGGCAAAGAAATAGACCTGAGGACCAATGGAACAGATTAGAAGATGCAAGTATAAGTACAAAGACACTCAGCCACCTGATATTTGAAAAAGGGGCTAAACATGTTCACTGGAGGAAGGATAGCCTCTTTAATAAATGGTGTTGGAAAAATTGGCTCTCCACCTGCAGAAGACTGAAACTAGATCCATGCCTATCACCATGCACAAAACTAAAGTCTAAATGGATCAAAGACCTAAACATTAAAACAGAAACACTAAATCTACTAGAAGATATGGTAGGTAGACATCTTGGAGACATAGGGGTAGGCAGAGAATTCATGAACTAAATGCAAACTGCATGGGAAACACTTCAGAGAATCAATAACTGGGATCTCATATTACTGAAAAGTTTCTGCACTTCAAAAGAAATCATCATCAGAGTGAAAAGAAAACCCGCAGAATGGGAAAGAATTTTAGCCAGCAACCCCTCAGACAAAGGACTTATATCAAGAACATATAAAGAATTGAAAAACATCAAGCCCTCCAAATTGAAAAACCCTCTCCAAAAATGGGCAGCTGAGATGAACACACAGTTCTCATATGAAGATATACAAATGGCAAACAAATACATGAAGAAATGTTAACCGTCGCTGGTCATTCAAGAAATGCAAATTAACACAACATTGAGATATCATCTCACACCTGAAAGAATATCTGCCATCAAGAAATGAACTAATAATAAATGTTGGTGAGGCTGCAGGGAAAAAGGAACACTTCTCCACTGTTGGTGGGAGTGTAGACTGGTGAAACCACTATGGAAATCAGTATGGAGAATTCTCGGAAGACTAGGACTGGAAGCTCCATTCAACCCAGCCTTTCTCCTCTTGGGTATTTTCTCAGAAAAGTTGAAAAGGTCATGTCACAGAGATGTATGTGCACCCATGTTCACAGCAGCACAATTTGTGATAGCTAAATCTTGGAAACAACCAAGATGCCCATCAACTGCACAGTGGATGAAAAAGATGCGATATTTTTACACAATGGAATATTACTCAGCTATAAAAAAGGATGATCTTGAGACCTTCATAGATAAATGGAGACAACTTGAGACTATCTTCAGTAGTGAAATAAATAAGAATCGTATTTATAAATATCACATTTTGTCTCTAGTGTAAAAAGTAATAGGAACTGTAGGAGTAATAAAATCCAAAATGCGTAATTCCTACTGTAAAAAACAGAGGAAAAGAAAGTGCTCTACAGGATATAACCACATGTATGTTTGTGTGTAAGATATATGACCATATGACTGTTTTTGTTAGATTTTTGAGCATAACTGTTAACAGTTTCACTGATTGAATGTCTACTTTGTATGCTCTAATTTTGTAACTTGAACAACTATTTCCAATTATAACAGTATGTAACTTATCAAGTGATGATTTCTTAGTATTTTTGTTTTTTGTTTTTCTTTTATTTTTTACCTTTGGAATTCTGTACTGTTGCTACCCTTTCTCTGTTTTCTTTTTTCTCTTCAAATATAATTTTTAAAAAAGAACAAATTGTTCTAAGTTAGCTATGACTAGCCTTTGCACATGTAATTTGTTTATATTTGCTTTGTCTCTGTTTTCCTGAGAAAAAAGTGTCAGAATCTCCATTAAATATTTAGACTGAAAGAAAAAAATGACAAAAACATTTAGAATGACTACTATAAATGCTTATAGTCATGTGATAAAAGACAGTTATAATGATAATGAAATATCACTGTGACTAAGGCTAATAACTGAACATACAATCATAAATGTGTTTAGTAATGTATGAATATTCACATAAATTACATTCTTAGTGTATTAACTTTTTGAAATGGCATAATGTGGTACTGTTTTAAAATGTGTATTAAAATTTTAATGTTGATAAATGATGTAATAATAGTAGAAAACTGACTAGAATACTATGTAAATGTCTGTACCACATAGAAGATCAAAAGGTAAAAACTTTCTTCTGTAACAATAAGTATAATTTGTTCCCAAAAAGGCATTCTATGTCATCCCTTTCCATACCAATATCAAACAAGCTTTTGGCTGCATAGCAGATTAATGATAGTGAATGTGGTATATAAAATTCCATTAACAGCTCAAAGAGTGACTTCAGACACCTAACATTATACTGTATTTGAACTAGAAGAAATTACTTTTTCTTCTTTTTTTTTGTAAAATTAAAACTTACATAAGTATAATACAGCAGAAAATTAATGTTGAATTGGGCAGATATAAATTAAAAACAAATGAAGAATGACTTAAGGGAAGGCCTGTATTTTATGTTACATTTAGTAGCCAAATCAGGCTCTCCCACTAGGAAAGATGTTTTATGAACATAAGAAAATAGAACTTCTTTCAATAAACTATTTGTGAAGGTATGTATTCAGGTGCTTCTTTCATACTGTTTTAGATACAAATGTTTTTAAAACTTTAATAAGACAAATTTGTGGTTCCTGGCGCTACAGAAAGATTAGAATCATTTAGAATGACTTTAAAACATATTAATACAGATACCTCGCGCATATTCTGAGGCAATTAGTTTTCTTTGTTTTGCGTACTGACGTGTTTGCATTTTGCTCTGTTGAGTCTTGAGTATAGACAGGGCCGAGAACAGTTGTGAGATGTTAAATATAATCTAGTCTAAGATAAAAGAAAATGTTTCCTAGATACTAATTTGAGTTAGATTTTAAAGCAATTAACCAAGTAAATCATCTTTTTAAAAACAATTCCTCTCAATAATATTATGCTTATATTTTTTAATTAAAAACTGAAGACTCAATGAATATCTCATTAGGAAACAATTATGGTGTAAAAAGTGTTTGTATTTTGAAAATAAAACATCAAATTTACTGATTTTTCACATATTTGGTTAGAAATAAATTACAAAGTAGAATTCAGTCAGAGAAAATGAAGACAGAAATTTCAAATGCCACCTAATAAATGTTTACAATCTGTCATGGTTTATGTCAGTGGCCCCTAGGCCTCATGAATTATGGACTCGAGCAAATCTAGCATTTGTAATTGGTTCATTGCCTAGTGCTGGGATTGGTGGTGTGAGTGCCACACCCACCCAGGGGTGGAGCCAGAATATGATGTAATGGTGGGAAGATGGTGTGTGTTTCTCTCTCTTTCAGATTCACACTTGCTGTTCACAGCCAGCCGTGAATGGCTGACCCACCATGCCACCAGCTGAGTATGGACTGAAACCTCCAGCCTATAAGAAATAAACCTTTCCTTCCTTCATTTTGAGTGTCAGGTGTTCTGTTGCAGCAGCAAGAGAAAAGTAACCAAGACAGAATTCAGTCATTTGAATTTAAGCATATATATCTTAAATACTTTCAGCAGGACTGAGGATGTGAATCAAATTTTAAAATATGAGATACATTACTTTATAAAGTACCAACTTCAAATGTTTGCAGACATAAATGTTAAAATATAAAATTTAAATGGTATTTTGCTTGTTGGATTTTCCAGATGCTTAGTTGTATAGCATTGTATTTGTGATAAATATGTTACTCATTATGACTTTCAAGTATTTCCACAAAAATACAGGTGATTAATTCATTTTAATGTTACATTGACTAGTTTAGTTGTTCCAAAAATACATTTTTGAACTATATTGAAAGAAATAAAATTGAAGGAAATGAAAACAAAGTGAATGTTGATGTAATTTATGTATTCCATAAGATATCAGGCATAAAACAAGTACCATTTTTCCCCCTCTAAGGTCAGAAGAATGGGCATAGATGTGAAGGAGAGAAAGATGTTTCCCTCTATCTGTCTATATTTGATAGCTGGGTCATGAAATAAGCTGTCATCAGGCAGAATTATTATTACGTGCAGTAGGCTATCACAGAAGAAAAGGTGTGGACTCCCAAAAATGATGAGAATGAAGAGCTAATCTTAGTAAGGAAAAGCAAAATGAAGCAAATCATTTGATAGGAAGTAAATGACTTTATAGAAAGATAAATATGCCCCTAGATGAACAGATGATAATGAGATTCTTTGACAACGTTTAGGTGTAATGCCAATTCCTGTTTTCCCAACTTGTGATAAACAGCAATCCACTTTGGTTGATGAAACTCCCAGGAAGGGGATTTATGGCAGTTGACTTCCTTTTGGAGAATCTGTCTTTAGGTAGATAAGGAGAGTGCTGATATAGATATCTCTGTTTTTGCTGATTTTAAATGTTATCAGCTTAGATAAATAATACACAAAAATGGCAGATTTTAGAGTAGCATGCTGTGTCGGTTACTTTTCTATCATTGCTGAGGCAAAATACCTGATGCCCAAAATTTAAAAAGAAGATATATTTAACTCACAGTCTGTGGAGATTTCAGTCCATAATCTGCTGGGTCTAAGGCAGGATATTGTGGCAGAGGGCAATAGTTCATGGTGGCAGAAAACAGCAAAAGCTAATAATTGTATAATTATTATATTATAATTATATATTATAATTGTATTATTAAATATACTAAATATTATATTTTATATATAAATATATACTTTATATAATATATTATATAATTATATAATATTATATTAATTATAAATGTAACATTAATGTTGCAAACCATATCAGTGCTCTTCACTGTTTCCTCTACTTCCAAATCATTCTTCTTTTGCTTTCCTACCAACAGTAGTTGTTATAGACCTTTTCCATTTTTATAAGCAGTATGCATTTAGGTGGCCTTATTTTTACAATGACTTAATTTTCTGTTACTAACAATGAATTAGAGTATACTTTCCTTTTTAGAATTTTTCTATGTATTTTCTGTTACTATGTTTTCATATTTGAAGCTGTTTAATATGAAGTTTTTAAAAAGTCATATGGATCTGTAAGATCTTGAAACAAAAATATACATTCCCTCCACTTTCCACTGCATTCTTTAACCTGTCTCTCTGAGGCACTCAGCTTTCTGTTTTTCACTAGTTATTTTATTCAGCTTTTAATCAGCATATAGCTAAATAAAATGAAAACTTCCATCTCTATTTTAGACATTATATATTATGGCAGATTAACATTTTAGCTACCATTTTCAATTCTCAAATATTGCTAAATTCTTGTTGAATATTTCTGTTATTACTATGCTGTAGACATTTTTCAGTTTTGCCCATATAATATACAAAGAGTTAAATGTTTTCTTTGTATAATTAATTTAACCTGGATTAATGATCCTGCTCAAGCTTTTTATGTTCTTAACTTTGTTCAAAACATAGTTAAGCATGCCCATGGATCTTGTTTTCTGTATTTCAATAAAAATATTGGTACCATTAAAAATTTCATATATTTATTCCTTCCTTTATCTTCCTCTAAACTTTTTTTCTTTGGCTCCTATCTTCTCTTTCTTTGTTATTGGTGTTGTTGGGAAGGTTTTGTTTGTTTATTTGCTGTTTGTTTCTCTCCTACACAGTTGCTGTCATTTGAATAAAAGTCCCTCACAGACCCATCTCTTAAGAGTTTGGACTTCACTTTGGCACTTCTGGGGATGGCGGGTCCTTTATGGTGTAGGACCTAGTGAAAGCAAGTGAGGTCACTGAGGGAGGGATTGTAAAGGGTATATTGTGACCTGCACCCTTCTTGTCTCTCTTTGTTGACTTCCTGACCACTCTGTGATCAACAACTTCCTTACCTTCTCTCCTTGATGTTCTGCCTCACCACAGGCCCAAAGACAACTTGGCCAAATAACCATGGACATGGACATGATGCCACCAACCAAATAAATCTTTGCTCCCTGTAAGTTCATTTCCTCTGGCTGGCTAACACAGCAGCAGCTGTGGTATTTTCTTTTGCTCATTCTTGGAATAACTAAGACTTATTCCCTATGAATCCTGTTTTTAAAATTCACATTTTTATTTTCCTGAATTAATGCTTCCTTACACAATGTACTGCAACTTCTCAATGTTTCTGAGCTATTGAGAAAAAGAGAAAATGTGGAACATAAATGTCTAGAGTCCTTATGTAAGTTTCTGTATAGTGTGCTATACTGAATAAGACATAAAAATGTAACATTAGCTCTATATTAGCTTTATTTTCCTTACATTTTATTTACTTGAGAGTCTATTAACCATACTTGGTAATTAAATAATATAAGCAGTTTCACATTAAAATATAAATCTTCCATGCTACATTTTTAAGACATGAGGGAACTTATTCTAATTTTTCTGCATTTGTATTTCTCACTATACCTTAGAAATTTTATCAGATATTAATATTTAAGAAATAATATTCACTTTCCTAAGTCTTCTTACTATTCAATTGTCCAGGAATTATAAAACAAAATTGAGATTCAATTAAGAAGTTTCAGGTTCAATTTTGTCCTTGATCTGAATGAGTTTTGTTTTCTCTCCCTTTTAAACAGGAATATCTTTAATATCAAAATGTTTCTTTAGAATTTTCTTCCTATTTGCCTTCTTTTGTAGTTACTGTGAGATTTTCTTTTTAATTTTTTTATTTTTAAAAAGCAAAACAGAAAAAAGGGTAGAAATAATAATTTCAAAAAGAAAACATTAAGAAATCAACACATATATTACACATTTTTATTTTAGATGTAGTCTGTTCATTTTTTATTCTCTGATTTTGTAACTTGAATAACTACTTGCCTTTTAAATGATTTCTTCTTACCTACATTTATATTTAGGTTTCTCTGATTTTTTAGTATTAAGTTTAACTTAGTTTATGTAGCTTTGGGAAATTACAACCATAAAGGAAACATTTTAATATATTGTAGTGCCTGCCAATCCTGTAGCTGAATAACTGTTCTTTCTTATTTTTACAAGGGGAAGATTAACTAGAATTTAGGTATTTTCAATCAGTCTTGGAATCCTACTACATGCATCTTTCATTTTGTATCAAGCCACATTTATTCAAAGATTCATCTTTCTTTTTTTTTAATTTTTATATGAAAGAGAATATAACAAAAGAGGGCAGTACAGAGCAGATCAGAACGGGACAACATAGGCAACACAGTACTTTACATTAAGACAACTGGACATCAACAGTAGCTAACACCATATCACTTACTCTGCTATAGTTGAGCATAGTTTCAAATACAATAATATCAAACATAACACAATAGTATAAAGCCATGCATAGAGTGAAAGAATTGCAGGGCTTTCTGAACCGAATAACAGAAAATGATCAATGGGTACTATAATATCTCATTTTCAATAAAAAAATTTGTTTAAACTATCACACATATTCAAATTCCAATAAGACACAATGTGATAAATAGAACCAATGGTTGTAGAACAAAAGAAGCATGGTAGGACTTCTAAGAAGGGTGATATTAAATCAGCAATAGCTGTCATAATGTTTTGTTTTCTTCAAAACACCTGTTCGTAACATCACGCATGATATAGTCAAACAAAACAGGATAAAACCATTCCAACTGATAATTTAAAACTTTGAAAGACTTCAAAGCTGTGAGATGGGGACTCATGCTTACCATAAAGTCTTATATACTCTTATCAAATCTCATACTAGGGAGACTATATGGTATTTACCCTTGTGAGTTTGATTTATTTCACTTAAGAGAATGGTCTCAAGTCGTGTCCATTTATTTATAAATATCTCGATGTGATCATTCTTTATAGCTGAGTAGTACTCCATTGTAGAAAAATGCCCCAACTTTTTTATCCATTCCTCAGTTGATGGGCACTTAGGTTGTTTCCAAGATCTGGCTATTACAAATTGTATTGCTATAAACATGGGTGCACATATATCACTGTGGTATGATTTTTTCAGTTCTTCTGGGAATATGCCTAGAAGCGGAATAGCTGGGTCAAATGGGACTTCCAAACCCAGCTTTTT